>JBBJLR010062975.1:0-11282 GCA_037577145.1 Brachypetersius gabonensis
CCCTTACAAAATAAGTTCCACCAGCGAGTGGGAGATGATGAATGACACCACATGCGTCTATTCACTGACCACGAACAGGACATTTTTGTCTCGCGAGCGAATACTTAGTTGTAACGCAAGCGTTACTGAATATGTACCGAGTAAAATATACAGCCAATCTCATGTTTGGAGCATGCAAACATAGTATTGTGCCTTTTCTTAGAAAATGAAGCCATTTTGGTGGTTACATTTTTACATGATGTATAAAATAAGAGTCCATGAATGTCCCTCAGGAAGCCTGGAGAACTGTTCAAGACTACATGAAAAAAATATAAGAAAGCCTGTATCTTTGGAAGCAAAATATGAAGAGGGGTGTATCAAGATTTTTGCACAGTACTGTCAAACCTGTAAACTTTAAAAAGGAAAACAATAAGAAGGAGACATGCTGTCATTTCAGTCACATCCTTCACCCCTAGGAAACGCTAGATTTCTAACATCAGTTCTCAGGGCGCACCAGACCAGCACACCAGGTTTTTTTTTTTCTTCAAAATGTTTATTGTTATTATTCTTTTTATAACAAGAATTTGGGGCTGCTTCTGATCCTTCTGACACCCCTTTCGTGGTTAAGTGGTAAAACATGGCGCTGAATGAGGAAAGTCAGGAAAGGCTCTGGTTAGATTCCTCACTGTGAGCAGAATTTATTTTTAACACAAATTTTTTACTTTTTGGTTAAACCCTGGTTTTACAGCAAACACACAATCACACTTTGGATTTTCCCATGTGAACACAATCGAGTTTTGAAGAAGCTCCTAGTGTATTTGTATCAGGTATTTAGTGTCAGGTGTTGGGGACATTCTATTGGGTTGAGAAGCATTCCATTAAACAACTTGAGATCACATCTGACTTGTGCTGAAGTTTCCCATTACTATAAATTGTTCTCTCCCAGCAGTCTCCGACATCTGCAGACGTGGGTTGAACAGTGCAAACTCTCCTGAATCAAAGCTGAAACAGAGGCAGAACAGCTCTAACTCCAGCTAAATCCAGAGGCAAGCAAAGAAATAAGAACAAACAGGAGAGCCAGGACAGCCCACCGTCTTCATCAATAAAACGTGACACGAGCCCTCAGAAGGGGTTTCAGGGTTAACGCTCCTGTGGATGGGGGGATTTAGGGGGTGGGTGCTCCATTGCCCTCTGACACAGTGATGAATTCATCTGAGGAAATGCTTTCAAGAGTGGATGAAAAGGAAATACAGCATAATGATGTGCACTCTGACATTTCAACCAGGAGAAACTCTGAGGCCAACTTTGTGAAGAAGGATGATTACCAGGTCACAGGTACTTTTCACATCAAATAGAGAAGTGTGGGTTTTTTTGGGTTTTTTTTTTAAATGTCTGCCATCCTGTAGTTGAACCTCATGTAAGCGGGGCCCTGAAACACACCCATAAACACGTACAGTTCTCTTACTTAGTAAAAGTCCTAAATAGAATGGTAGCAAACACACTTCTCACTTTGAATTTGATTTGACAATCTCAAAAATAATCCAGTGTAGTCATCGTTTACCCAAAATCTTAAACAAAAGATAAACCTTTATTATCCTACATGGGGAAATTTGTTTAGCCACGGCAGAGAGTGGACAGTACAAAGTTAAAAATTAAGAAACAACAAAATAAAATGGAAGAAATGGAAGAAAAAAAACCAATCCATTTGTTTTAGTTGCACAAAAAAAGTCCAGTAAGGGCTTGTTCGCACTTGGTGTCTTTTTTGACAAGAAAAAGTTGACACCGGCGCTTTTTAGCAAAAAAAAAGAGCTGGCAGCCGAGCGCGTCTTTTGTTGCTATAACAACAGCTGCAACCGTAGCCTAGTGCTGTGTGATGCAAAAATGTCGAGAGTTGCCAGGGAGGAGAATGTCGGTTCACAAAGACGTTTGTGGGTGCATGGCATTATTTGGGGAAGGAAACTGTATGGTGCTTACAACAATTTAGTACAGGAGCTCCGGTTGGATGATGCACGGTTGTGGCATATTTTAGACTACACAAAAGTCAGTTTGAAGACCTGCTACAAATCATTGCACCATCGATTGCAAAAACGCAGACAAAATTCAAACTGCCAGCGTCTGTTTTACATTATAACCCTATGGAGAAAACAGTTTGGGTTTTTTTTTCCAAAAAAGTCCTGAGCACTTTTTTAGTTTATCTACCGGCACCGTCTCCATTTTTTCTTGTTGTTATGGAAACGTCAGGTCTCGCTACTCCCTTGTCATTGGTCAGCTTTGGGGTGTTTTTCTTCTAAGGGTACAGGATTATTTCATTGCATAGAGGGGCCAATTGATGGGGCCATGTACATTAAAATATTGGCCATAACACTGAAGATGGGTTGTGGGGCTTCCAGCATGACAATGACCCAAAACACACAGCCAAGGAAGCAAAGGAGTGGAAAAGAAAAGCACATTAAGGTCCTGGAGTGGCCCAGCCATAGAAAATCTGTGGAGAAGCTGAAGCTTCCAGTTGCCAAGCAGCAGCCAAGGGAGTTATAAAGAGGAGAGGGCCAAAATGTCTCCTGAGATGTGTGCAAACCTGGTGACTGACGACAAGTAACATCACCGCTGTGCTTGCCAACAAGGGTTTCTCCACCCAGTAATAAGTCATATTTTGCTTGGGTATCAAATACGTATTTCATGCAGTGAAATTTTTTTGGTTGATATTCCGTCTCTCTCCATTAAAAATAAAAGTACCTCATGAATTAGAGACTAAAATTTTTTGTAAGCCAACACACAAATTCAGCAGGGGATCAAATAAATATATACCCTCATTATACTGAATACCGACAATTATTTGATCGCACATTAACACAGGTTTTTTTTAAATCCTTTTATTTTGCTTGTTGCTTTTTTGGGCTTGTGAGTGCGCGTACGTCTCTGCTGTCTTTTGCGGGTGTCAGGCGTCCCCATTTCATGGACAAAAGTAATGGGACATGTGATCATTACACCAACAGGGACATTAATGACACTGCTTTCAGATATATAGACTTTAATATGGAGTTGGTCCTTCTTTGCAGTTGCTATAATGCTCTGGACTCTGAGGGGAACGTTTTATATATTTGATTACATTAATGTTTAAGTTGAGATTTACAGAAATATTTGAATTGAAACTGTTAAAAAGCTCCTGTGTTTCAAGTGTTTGCAAACCCAATGTTATTGTGCTTTTGTTCATATAGCAATACTTTAAAACTAGGTGTGCAATACACTACCTTTGAATTAATTTTGTAATTTTGTATATGTATTCTATCTATCTATCTATCTATCCATATATTTCAAAACACACAAACGTCCATATTTCAACTTTAGATTATTTTTACAATGTACTTTTTTATACTTTACTGTTGCGTTGTATAGTTTTTATTCTATTGTTTCCCGTTTGTAAAACTAATAAAGGTTTATCTCATCCTATACAATATGGATGAAACTGCATGAATGGATTTAAATACACACACACGCGCACACGCACACGCACACTTCAGGCAACATGCACTGTATACATAATCATTTTGTGTAACAACTTAAATGTGAAGCAGCTTTTAGAGGCATTAAACACTTAGGGGCCTGGTTCATATTACCGCCACTGAGACTGTAGGTTTTTTCTTACAGGACAGAGTATTTCACATCAAACCACTAAGAATGACTTGCTTATGTCTAAGAATTTAATAATGCAAAAATGTTGAAAAATCTGTGGAATCCACCTTTAAACTCTAACTCTTCTCCACTATTCTCAGACTAAACATGCTCAGACGAGCTAATGTTTACAGCTGCAGCGTATAATTAAACGCTAAAGGGGCTTTAACATCAACTAAAGGCGAGCAAGACTTAACATATGCTTGCAGTTTTTGGCAAGTAAGGTTTCCTTTTTTTTGTGTCAGTTGATGCAATGAAAAGATCTTGCAAGCTTTTAAGACTTCAGATTGTCTCTTTTGAGGTCATATGCATTCATTCTCTTTTTCTACTGTAGAATTAGATGTGTTCAGAACTGATCTGGAGTTTCAGGAGTGGATAAATGTGCCCCTGAATAAAACCATGGGTTTGTTGGCTTGATGGAAATCTCACAGAAGATATGTTCCCTAGTGGTGGTGGAAATGTACCCTTGAATATTAAATTTGGACATTGTAAGCAGCAGTAGCAAGAAGAACTTTAGCACAGGGAGGCTAACTGATAATAAACACTATGGTTAGATGAGCAGGTGAAGTGCCTTGATGTGACTGAATTTGCATCTGCATTGCATATGAAAATACATTTGGATTTACTTAGACTACAGCTTAGACCTGCCAACTAACTGTACGGTCTTGAGGAGCATGTTCTAAAAATCACAGCGAGATAACGTCGTCAACAAGTCAAAACAGAAAAAGGAAAACTCATTGATGAAGAGATAGTGGTGCAGATTTTCAGAACACATCATCAGCTAATCTTTATCACAATATCAGTCTCTACATTACTGACACTGCAGAAGGCTGGAATATGCATTATCCATGACCAATCACAGCTCTGGGTAAGTTAGTTAGTGGGTGTTCTAAAGAATCAAGGTCTTCATGTAATCGAACAAAATGTCTATTTTCTAGCCCTTAAAGGTGATGGTTAATCGGTGGATGAATGTTTGGGACTGTAGACAGTTTTTGTAAATCATGTCTCTATACATTACGGATGGGGGGAGAAAACATACAAATTGAAACAATATTTACAGATTTTAAGCCTTTTTAGGTCCATAAAAGTGCTGATATGGGCTATTCAGTATCTAGAAAGTCATTGCAATCGCAATATGCAGCAGCAAAATTAAAATACTTAAAATCCTCCAGCTCTATTCTCACTAAAACATTCTATGGGGGAACTGTTCAATTTGATGTTGTGCAGTGTGAGCATGTGATGTATGGATAAAAATCCTAGCAGTGATGTCGTCTGTGTCAAATATGATACGCATTGTCTGTCGCGGTAATGTCTTTAATTACTGTGATATATTATTGTCTTCTGCCCACCCGCTGCACTCCTCCACATTGCACCCTACTGTGCGCACATATTGTGGCCACATCATAGTATATTCCGCGCTCCGCCTTCTCACACATGGACATGCGATCCCAAGAGTTTTACAGTGTTATTGTAATGGTAAACAATTTTTCAGGCGCCTGCTCCTGTTGTTAGAAGAAGCTTCTCAGCAAAACATCTTTGGATACTTTAACACAAACATACATTTAAAAGGAACAAACCCGACACAAAATCGACTGTCGGAACTTTCTTAAACTTTAGTAAACTACAAGGAATATGTAATCAGTCACGTGAGTCACCCGCTGTTTCAAATGCACGCGTGACAGAGAAAGGGACATTTGCGTTTTATTATGTGCTCTATCCATAAACTGTACATTCAGGCTGTGCGTCAAGTTTTGTTCATAGAATGCAGCCCATTTAAGGCTTTATCGGGCGCCAAAGGCATACATTAGGCCTTGAGAGTGGATTACAGATGTGTTAAATACCAGTTTATCCCAGCAGGATAGTCTATTAAGCAAAGCATTCAGTAATTAAGAAAAGCTCTGTAAAACTTTGTCTGACAATCCAGCTTGGTTAATGTGAGGAGGTCCCAGTTCGGATTTCAATTTTAGTGATGCCCATATATGTTAGCATGTTGGCATGCACCTAAGCATATGTCTGCAGATGACACAAAAGTATGATTCAGTCTTTAGGTGGATAACAGCAGACTAAAATACAGTAGAGTGTTATTTTCCACCTGCTGGAACAGCTGTTTATTTACTACACATCTACATTTTTCATGCATTAATTCAGCAGTGTACAATCCATAATCTGACAACATGCTGAAATAACCAACATACACAGATGACTGTCAAAATGTTTGTAGAGCTTTTGTGTAATTTAGTTTCTGTAGATTTCTTTCCTCCATTTGCCTTGAAAAGATGATTCCCTTATATCTTAATTTAACAAAAATTAGTGTATCTGTACACTGGAGTGTGAAATGCGTCATACAGCGCAGTTCCTGCTGATGACACTTGGTCTTAAGAGCTTTACAACAACAAGAGAAGTCCGCTTACCTCCCAGTTCCTTGACGTTTAATATGGCGTTCTGGAATGGCACAGCTTTGATGCTAAAACCTGAGGAAGAAACAAGAGTAGGATTACTCCCAGTATCACACAAATCCTGCAGTTTGTCTTGAAAGTAATCACCTTTGCCGTTTTCTCAAGTACTGCTGTCTGAGGAAGACAAAAAGCAAACTAAGTAGTCTGTGCACTATGAAGCCATTCATTTCTAGTAAGCTTAACAATTCATTAATAATTAATAATAATAATGATAACAATATGATAATAAAGAAAGATGAAAAGTGATATTGTTATTATTATTACAGAAATAAGCTGACCCGTTGTCCTGCTATGTGTGCTTATTTGTGTGTTATTTACATATTATTCACATACAAAATAAATAAATCAGAATTTAGAGACTGGGGTCATAGAATTGTATGAGAATTTTAGAAGTTTTGGTTTTGGTGCCCTCAAATGACATTGTTTATTTTCTAACAGGAAATAAGTCCACATTCTCTTTAGAAACACACTTCTACACATTTTGATGCACAGCAACTGCTTATTGAATTGAGTTTATTAATCTCATGGAAAATGTGGTCTGTGCAAAAGTTCTGGCATATTTCATATTTCATCTCCAGTATCTTTACAGGCAAATAAATACAGATAATGCCATTAGAGTTCAGATTTAATCTCCATAAATATTGTCACTGCATGTACATATGAGTGTGTAGACAAATTGTGCATACACAAGTGTTTTATGGTTGTGTGCAACTTGTTCGTACAGTGGGCGGGCCTGCAGTAGAGCTGTATGTATGTCTGTCTCTGTCTGTGTGTGTGTGTGTGTGTGTGTGTGTGTGCGCGCGCGCGTGTGTGTGTTGACCTGTTGTAGGGACAATGCTGTCTGTGGCTTCACTGCAAAGTCTGGAAAGTAAACTGGTCTTTCCGGAGCCTGTGAGTCCGATACACACTACATCATACTCCGGCCGGGGAGCGGGGGGACCTTTACAGCACAGCGTTCTGAAACACTGACAGATAAAGACACGTTTATGGAAAACAATGCATAAAAAGGTGAAACCCATTATTGATCAACAAGTTCTTTCCCCCACACCCCCGAGTTTCTGTTCATTTCTTAAAACACCCAATACTCTTTAGTCATTAATATTAAACAGGCTATTTGTGAGACTACAACTTTTTAAACGAATACATCAATTGGTTCTGATCTGATTGGCTCTCCTGTATTGCAATGTGTGCAGAAATAAAAAACACTCAACGGGCAAGATATATTTCATTTAGTTTATATGCAAATATATGTGGAAATGCAGTTTTTGTGACAAAACTACAAAACTACAAAACACTGTTTCAGCCTGGACTGCTTACTGCACAACATGCAATACAGGGCAGCCAGTAAGATCAAAGATTATTAACATTAGTTATTAGTTTTAAATGGCACAACAACAATAATAGCATGTTCAAAATTATTGACAAAAGAGAAATGGAAGCTTTACAAAGCAGTCCGCGTTGAAATATTCCTTATTACTAACGCAATGGGCGAGATGGGTGTATTTGAATGCGTTTATATGCAGATGTAGCTATTTTGGAGTTTCCATATACAGACTGGGGAAATAAACAGTACAATCGTAAACTATACAGTGTTTAGACTCCTAATTTCAAAGTACAATTTCAAAAGGGTATGGAAATGGTATTTTTCCCATTATATGTGCCCTTTAAAGAATAGGGACATAAAGGAGAATTTCCAGGGAGATATTAGACGTATCCGTTTCTCTTTGAAAACAATCTAGACAGGTGGATCAATGCGCGGCTATGAACAGAGAGAGTAAACAAATGTGTACATGTGTTTGTGTGAGCAAGTGTGTCACTCTAGAAAACAAAATACATCACAAAGCCTAGACATCTCACATCTGTTAACGCCATCTGGTTGAGTAAAAGTTACTGCGGGAGAAAAAAAAAAAAAAAAAACAACAAAAAAACGCCTCTGCACCAGCAGACTTCCATTGAAATCATATGGGCACAACGTTCAGAGAAGCTTCAAAAATAATGGCCCCAATATATCTCCTCTCCAAGCCCACCATGTACCCTCATAACGGCTGTTGGGGTGCGTCGGGTGACGTCATGACAGTGTAAGACATTTAAAAGAAAAAGACAAATCGGAGGATGTCAAGACTTTATTGATACTGCCGTCGCCCCAAAATATGGGGCCAATAAGGCGTAACAGATCAAAAGACACCCAGCTTAAACAAAAGAAGATCAAAGCATACAGGACGCACTATTGAAGTTGCTTAAGTTTGTGTGTGTGTGTGTGTGTGTGTGTGTGTGTGTGTGTGTGTGTGTGTGTGTGTGTGTGTGTTAGTTCAGGGGTCAGTGCCTGGAGTTACAAGCTCTGGTATCAGTAACACAAAAATCAAGGACGGGCCTCTTTCCCATAAAAGATCTGGGTTCGGAGTCCAATGCTTCATATCTCTCATCACACAGTACCAGACAGAGAGAAAGAAAAGAACAAAGGAAAGAATGAAAGGAAATGAATATCACTGATGTTCTGGTCTATTAGTAGACACTCAGCTATTATGAGAACAGCTGTGAGGAAAGAAAAACAGGACTGATGGCCAAAACCTAACACAAATGACCCAGAAGTGCAGAGCAGTGACTGACCTTGTCACTGACGTAAGAGATCTCTTCATCTGCCTTAACTACGAATACATGTGACCCTCAGGCCTGCAGCAGTTCAGAGAGATGTACAGATACACACCTGATGAGCAAATTAATGTAAACACGCTGTACCGTGGGCCAACTTTTAGCATGTGACTGTCCAGGATTTGATACATGTGGGTGAAGTGGGTAGAGGAAAAACGTCACTACACACAGAGAGAATCTATGAATAAGTAGAGAATGCCCTCTACTGGCTATAAGAAGAGTTCATAATGATCAGAGAGAAAGAGAGACAGACAGAGTGACCGAGAGGTTGAAAGAGAGGGAGGAGAAAGAGGGACACGGAGGGAGGGGGAGGAGGGAGAGAGAGAAGGAAAGAGGTGAGAGAGGGGAGAATAGGAGAGGTATAGGATCGAGAGAGGAAAAAGAGAGAGGGAGAGAGAAGACAGGTAGAGAAAGAAAGAGGGAAAGAGACAGAAAGAAAGGGACTATTAGAAAGAGAGAGAATGAAAGGGATAAGAGAGGGGAAAGGGAGAAAAGGAGATATAGAGCAAGGGAGAGAAGAAGAGAGAGAGGGGAAAGGGAGGGAAGGAAAATGAGGGAAAAGGCAGAGTGAGAGACAGTAACAGAGAGAGACAAAAAGCGAGCAAGACAAAGAGAACGAGAGTGGGAAAAACTGTTATCTATGTTTGTGTATCTCCATTTTTTAGTGCAGTCTGCGTTTCTGCAGGTTTAGTCTGAACTCAGCATGATTTTTTGCCTAAGAAGTCCTTTGCTGTCAAAAGACCCATATCCAACATTTTTCTTGCATTTTCTTTTTATCTGAGGTCCACTTTTGACCTTTGAGCAGTTTTACTTAGCAAAACAATAAAAATTCATTTCAACGCGACCAGAATTAAACAGCTTGTTTTAGTGATTGTCCGTTTTAAGACAGATATATGAAATTTAAAAACTTCTGATTTTGAATTGTGTCTCAATACAGTCTGAAACCCTCCTCATAACTTTATGAACGACAGCATTAAACTGCCAAGGGGCAAAACAGGCACAGAAACACAAACACAATCATTTTTGTGACATCAGGCACAGTAACACATATATTTTTGTGACATCATGAAAAGAGTTCATTCAAAACGTGTGTTTTTACAGCTAAACTTGCACATGTGGACCATAAAGTCTGGGGAATAAAAGGGACACTTTGAAACTATAATACAGATTTCTTGAAAAAATACATAAATAATTTCATGACATGGGTCTCATGTCAGAAACAATAATCTGTCAGTCGGATGTTGTTCTGAAACTGATGCCAATATCAATTATATTTAAGCACAGAAACAGCAACCCTTGTAGGTTTGAATTTTTCAAACACACTTCATAAACAAAACATTAAGATCTAAAGACATTTTGAGCGGTTTGATGTGAAATGGTCTGTCATAATTGTTCATAATGGTAATAGGAACCAGATGTCAGAAGATTTTAACGCCTTCAAAAGCTCCCTCACAGAAATGTATTACTCCAAACTCTTACAAATATGCTGCCTGTGGAGTGAGATATTGTTCAACATTTTTCATTTATTCATGTTCACATCTCAGTAATGGAATTACTTAGTAACTGGCATGAATAAATCAGCAATTACTATTCATCATTCAGAAACTACTATGAAGTACTCAGAAATAACTTTTAATTATTTACAATTTTCTATCATTTATTAAGAAACCACTAAGAATTATTTAGTAATTACCATTGTTTTCACTAACTTCTAGGAATTATTCCCTAACTAGCATGAATAATGGGTAAAATACTATGAAATACTCAGTAAGCAATATAAATAATTTGATTACTATGAACATTTAAAAATGACTACGTATCATTCAGCATCTATTAAGCAGTACTGAATAATTATTATAAATTTTTCACTAACTACAATGAATAATTCAGAATATGCTATGAATTACTCAGTAACCAATAAGAATTATTCTGCAATTACAGTAATCAGGACAGATCAGGACTCGCGGATCCAGTCACACACATTTTTTATGAGAACCAAATCTCCATAACAACGCAGAAACTGCAAATATTCAGCACTTTTTTTTCTCTCTTTTTCCGTGGCAAACTCAGTTTAATACATTAACCTTATCAAGAAAATATCAGGTTACACTGAACTCCTGCAGTGCTAGAATGTAAATACCGATGTTACCACTGTACAGACTCCACTGAAATTCATACACTGGCGTTTTCTTTGGTATGCCTGTCGTTCTGTGAGCATATCTGGTCTATTTAGGGTTTACACTATAAAAATAGCCATTTTTAGGCTTTTTTTTGGACCATAACACGTTTTTTCACTAAACGCAGGTGCTCTTGGAACGTAACTCCCGCGAGAAGTGGGGGATTACTGTCCTATGAATCACTCACCAATTACTGTGCATGATAGGGGTGGGCGATATAACCAAAATCTTCTAATCATGGTAGAAGCAATTTTCTACCTCGATAATGATATATAATCACAATATAGCAATTTGTATCTGGAAATGCATAAATAAAAATTCAAACACAAAGAAACTGTTTTATATAATGTAA
>JBBJLR010062986.1:0-11282 GCA_037577145.1 Brachypetersius gabonensis
CCCCCCCCCCCCCCTCCAAGTCATCTATTCTGCACTACCTGGACTAGCAATGCTGTGAACCCCTTTGGAAACCTGTTCTGGTATACATAGGCTCAGCCTTTTGGACAGCGACATACTGTATTTTACTCAGGTAAACTCCATATTTATTCTGGAAAAAGGTTAAATGTAACTATGAAACCTTAAATGCTGTCTTAACACTGTTTTCCTCCACTGTGCAACTACATTAGCTCATGACATAAAACAGTTGCTTTCCCATTTCATTTTTAACGGCTATTACATTGTTTTAAGAGACAAGGTTTGATAGGAATAAGGTATGGCAGGCTTTATAAGTACGTTTGTCAATGTTTCTTTAATATTCACTGCCAAAATGAACATTGCCTGTCAGTGGTGTGTTGTGTAATTTTTAAACTTGTGATTTTTTAATGAACTAAACCTACACACATTTCAGCATGTACATATGATGCTGATTACATGTTGTGCTTTCTGATGCAATATGCAGGCGCGATGGCCGACAGGATGGGGGTGAAAATGTTTAGAGATCATTCATTCTATTGACAATCTCTTACTTGTCATGATTAAGTGCTTGCAAAGGCTAACAAAATGCCACATATTGCTGCAGGGTACATGTGTATAAGAAGGCTGATTGCATACAAATGTGTAAATTTAGACTAATTATGGCTGGTTTTCATTGGGTGGGTTTTTAATGATGCTGTAATATGCACTTTCTCGAGTGTGATTGGACAAAATGAAGCTTTTTTTTTTTAAGTGCAACTATAGCATTGATTTCAGCACATGAGGCCAAAAGAAGCGTAAAAATCTAAAAGAGAGAGAAAAGAAACTCTCTCAGACTAGCAAAGAGTAATCTCAAAACCAAGATAAGTATCTCGGATGTGTAATTGCTTGTCATTAAATGCATTTTGTTAATGTTTAAAAAAAAAAAAACTAGTTCCTAACCATTTTAATTGGTTTGAACATGCTTACATTGTATTAGCGATCCTTTATATTGGCAAAAAAAAATTTTTTTTTATCCAGGGCATCACCTTTTATACTTTTTTTTTATTATTTATTTTTTTTGGTACATAATCACTGTACACACTGACAAATCAGTGGAATTTCTTAAACATCTCAGTACTGTTTAGTTATTCCCAGGACTGTCATGTCAAAGCTAATTACTCAGTTAAATGTGATTTTAAAAAGTCACACCACAGCCCTGCTACATAACCATGGTGTAATGTGACCTGTCATAGCAGATGTAATATGTTGTCCAGTAATATAACAGTGTCATGTTACCATTGCTAGTAATTCTCATGACTGGTGCTACAGTATTTGTCATAAATCATGATGTCAGATGTCACCAATTCTGTCATGGCAATTAGTCATAATGGAGACCATAACGCTGCATGACAGCATAGAATATCTGCCATGATATGTCATGGTTATGTCTGCTCTATGTAAAGTGTTGCACAAAAATATAGGTAATTTTATTTTTAGATATGTTTCTTCTTACAGAAAAAGGAGAGCCTGATGGATAAACTCATGTGTTTCAGAGAAAATCTATTTATGGTTTTGTTATTCTTCCGTCAAGTCATTACTCTATGAATTGACCAAAAATAATTGGCACCTTACTCAGTGTAGATTCCTAAAAAATGCTGAAAATGCTTAAAAACAAAGTCGGCATCAGGTCAACCCTCGGATTTAACCGAAATTTCAAACCGATATTTAACTTTATTATACTCTAGAAGAGCAGAATGTTTAGCTGATAGCTATGAAATGGAATGAAATGATGTATATCTTAGCTTAGAAACATTGTTTGTCCCTAAATAAAATATATAAAAAATAATAGCTTGGAAGGGCAAAACTGGAATTGCATGTCTTTGGGCGAAGGCAAAACCACCTGTGTGTGGAATTCCCTGTCCAGCTCTCAGGAACATGTCAACTTCAAAGCATTTTGTAGGACATAATATGCAAAAGCACAAAACAAACTGGTGGACCTGTATCATGGCTCTCCTTCAGCCAGTTAAAGCAAGCGGCATTTGTTCTGTAGCATGGTCTGTTAACCCTAGCTTCTCGCTTGCATTCCATTTGTATATGAGCAGGTATAAATGTTATTGTTATACTAGAAAATGTTTTTTTTTTTTTTTTAAATCGTTATTATTCACGCACTGAAGAAAACGGAAATACTGTAATGTCTTTTTTTTTTTTGCTGTGAACTACTGCATTATTCTTTTGGTTCTCTATTTCAATTTATAACACTTTATAATATGTTTCTAATTGCACCTGACAGAGATTTGTGGTGGCGTTTGAAGCACTTTAATGGTTCGCTGGACTGGATTTTGCCTGTAAGCTGGACAATTGTAAGGGCAGGTTAAATAGTTTTCCAAGTTAAAGATTGTCATTTGAATAAGGTTTTGAACTCTTTTTTTTTTTTTTTTTTTTTTTTTTCCCCCCATTTGAAACTGAAAACATTTGCTGTGTGTGTTCTTATTAAGAGTCAGGGTAAACTTGAGTATGATGGAATATGTATGCTTAGTTTTTATCGGCTGTGCTGTCTCCTGGAATACGTTTAAGTTCTCATGGGGCCCAGTTAGTTTAGAGGGTTAACTCAGACCTTTGATGCCAGGAATTCACAGTGTCGGATAAACAAAACTCAACAACAGTTCTTACTTCTGAATCAAACTGGTTTTCTGTGTTGTTAATCAGCATATTCCTACTCTCACTGTAAAACTGTTCTTTTATGATCTTTGTTTGTACAAAGTACCGCTGATGCCAAGCCTGTGCCCTCTAATGAGAACCTGTAGCACAGCTGCATATCTCAGTTGAAATTAATGTACTCAGTTTAACTATTGCAAGTATAATTTTCCCTTTGATTGAATGTGATTTTTGTCATATGAAACCCCATTAAAGATGGAGCATAGATTGATCAGTTGGCTGCCCCAAGCTTAGGCTGTGGATGAATAACTTTGGGTTGTTTCTGGAATGATCGGTGTACAGTCTTCTAAGCAGAAGGCATCTACTCATCCAACCCTGTGCTAAACAGATTTTGTAAAATAGATGTATTACATGTGTAATAATATGTAATGATATTGGGTGTATATTTGGCAAATTTATCAGTATTAATAAAATCCACTGTTCCCAAAAACCTACTTAACCATATCCATTTTTTACTTCTTTATTTGATCTCATCTTTAATATTCACAAAGTGCTAGTTTTCCAAACCTGTATTTTCTAGGTTTCTTTAGATTTTGGTACAAAAACGTACATTTTCCATTTCAGTATTTTGTTTCTGCTGAAAATTCCTCGTGTTACCACAGCACACACATTTCAAATTATTATTAAGAATAATTAATATTAATGAATTAGAATCGCCCAGCGGTCAGTGTTAAAGATGGCTCAAGCCCAGCATCCTGCTAACAGAGACACGCTGAGATCATCTGACCTTTCTGCAACTATGTGACATGACAAAGTCATGAGACCGAGCTTGTATGAGTCTGTTTGAATGAGTCATGACTGAATGCCATGATTTGAGGGACTTTGTGTGGCCTATAGCAGTGGTTCCCAACCTGGGGTCCGGTCCGGGCCCCCCTTAGGGGGGCGCCAGAGATCGAAATTTTATCTGCACTGAGGTTAACAAAATTGTATTTGTACACATTAAATTCGTAAAATCCCAATATCTGAGAAACATAAATGTGTAAGAGTATAAGAACAAAAACCTACAATCGTTTATTTTTTGCAAAAAAAGGTTTTTTTTTTCTGTTTGTGCGCCTACCCGGGTAGGAGTTGGGGTTGGGGGGGCTGGCTTGTCTTGCACGCAGGCAAGTGGGGCTTCAAGGAAAAAATGTTGGGAACCACTGGCCTATAGAGTCATGCCACAATCCAGGCAGGTAGGTTGGATATGGGTTTGCATATGGATGAGAGGCACCAGAGTATCAAACCTCAAAGATGAGATTGTTCTTTGACATCTCATTTTATTAAATCCTTGTTAGGTTTCTTTATGAGAAGACCTTTTTTAAATGTTTTTTTTTAAATCTATTAATGTGGGGGCAAACTACTACAGAGATTTAATATATATTGTTCCAAGTTAACAAAGCACATTGGGTTTTTTTTTACTGTACTGTGTCCACTTGTGTAGTGGGGTGTGTGCACAGAGTGCTGTATACTAAAAATAAATAGTTTGGGGGAGATATCTTGTTACCATTTTGCGAACTATATATAAGATCCGATGTCACTCACATAAAATAGAATAAAATCAGTCGTGATTATTGTGATTTTATTCTAATTAATTTCAAGGTTACTTTGTCATCAGCAGCTGTGTACACATACATGGTGAGATGAGACAGCGTTTCTCTATGCACCACGGTGTAACACAATATTTAACACCGAACCAACGCAGACAACACAAATCGACATCACAACAATGTAGTGGTGACGTAATATAACTGCGGTGTGAACGCTATGTAAACCTTCCAGAATTGCACCATAGGTTTGATAAGTATGTTTATTGCACTGGTTAGTAGAACTGAACAAAGTGCAAGGGTTTACAGAAACGGTACAATAAATAGGCAAGATTGTAGTGTTACAATAATATAGATAAATATATTATATAGTGTAAATATGAGACAATACAGCAGTGTAACAGGAATATATATATATGAAGCGTAATAGTTTTACATAATGCTGAATGCTCTCAATTTCAGCAACTCCTTACTTTTGCTCTATATTAAAATTGCGTGTGTGTGTGTGTGTATATATATATATATATATATATATTATATATATATATATATATTTATGCATTCCAGCATTCCCGCATCATAAGTTTCCCGCGTATAGCTATCAAGTGTTTCACTGAGTGTTCATGTGTTTTTTGTTTTGTATTTTAATTACTGTAAATTACATTAAATTATAACTGTATTTATACCAGAGAAAAGTGCATACAAAAAAATACTCTTGAATGAATTACAGTACAGTATATATAGTGGAAGCACTGCGGGAGAAAGCAGTTCAGTGTATGCAGTACAGCACGTATACGGGTTAAAAATTTTTCATTTAGGGTTTGCACTATAAAAATAGGTATTTTATTTAATATCATATATATATATATATATATATATATATATATACATACATACATACATACATACATGTGTGTGTGTATGTGTATTGCTCAAAAGATAAAGGAACGCTTTTAAATATAGCATCAAGTCAATTAACCTACTGAGACATTGATCTGGTCAGTGCGATGTAGCACAGAGGGTTATTAATCAGTTTCAGCTGCTTTTAAGTTTCAGCTACTTTGAGATTTTTGGAATTCATTTCCATCAAAGTCCACATCAGTATAAATATCCAGCATGAGCATTTCCCCCATTGAGATCTGTTGTGTTTTCAAAGTGATCCATTGATTTTTTTAACAGTGACTATATCGCTGAATTGTTGTATGCACTTTCTTGATGCACTGATTTAAAGAGATTTTACATAAAGGAGGTTTTATTGCACGTCATGTATTTATCTCATTATTTAACACGGAAATAATGGACAAAAAAATGTATCTGGGATGAAGTAAACTGAATAAAATAACTGAATAAGCTATTAGATTACACTTGATGTTTGAGTTACCTTAAGAATTGTGAATGTTTCAAAACATCGTTTTATGGTGTTGTGAAGAAATGTCCTCTTGGTGGTGCTAACACACCTCTTTAGGTAGCCTGGAGTACCATTCCCAGCAATGAGTGAAAAACAGTCCATCACATCATAAACTCATGCAGCATGTACATGGATACTGATGCTTAACTATATGACCACAATGAGCAATACAAGAACATGTGATTTCGATTTCCCAAAAACTGAATGCTGCAGGGCACAACAAAATGACTGATTCGTCGACTAAAGAAATATGGAGAATTATGGAGAGTAATGCAGGGAAATGTACTGAAAATGTATTGATATTAACTTTAATGATATCATTTATTTTAGATTATAACCTCTCCCTCACTGTCAGACCAGCATAGGTCACTCAGTGTGTTCAGATGACATACCCTCGGTTTTAGTTGACACAAACTTTAGACAAACACAGATATTTGAGGGAACCTGTTATTTTTTGCTTAAATCAGTTTTACAGCATATACCTTCTGCATGTCGTGAAGACGATTTCTGTACTGACGATCTGCCAAAGCAGAGAGATCGTAGTGTCGTCTATAATATAAGAAATCTTGGTGTTATGCTAGATTCTAGCATTGATGCTTCAATAAAAAAATTGCATTAAAGACAATAAGAATCTTATATATACTGCTATATACTGTTTGCTCACCTACCAAGACAAAAGTCGAGTGAGCTTAATATTGTGTAAATCATTTCCATCGAATGTATAAATGTAAATGTGTTTCCATCAAATGGACCTCCAAAACAGGGAAAATAGCATTTAATACCAACAAGTCAGTTCACTTGACTGACAGAAAGATCAAATCCATTTGCTTAGTTCACCATCCAATCCAGACACAACATGTTAATTCTTGGTGGGAATTCATTTCCCTGCACAACGTTCACATTTCCTAATCAAGCTAATGCAGCTACAGTCTGTACTGAACTCTGTTTAGTGTTTCTGAAAACATTCGGCCCAGTCGTGGGTCAGCAGCGTGAAAAGCCGATGGCTGCGCACACAGGCCTGGGGGGCCCCTGTCTTCAGCAAGGTGGTGCTGGAGATGTTGCTCCCCTGACACTTGAAACACACACACATTCACATATGAAACTGTCACGCATGCATCCATTCTACTGAAAACTCACACACACATATATGAAACACTCATACAGATACAGGTGAAATGTATTTTCTCACTCACACACACACACATATGAAACACATCTACACATACAGGTGAAAAGAACTCACACACACATATGAAATGCTCATACAGATACAGGTGAAACTGACTCACGCACGGATGAAATGCATGTGAAATAGATTATTATGTAACAAAAATAAATTCATCTAGCATAGTGAGGTTTTTCACATGTTGGTGTGCGTGAAAACATTTCACTATATCCGGAAGGCGTCTCAAATCTACGTCACTAGGCTTGAAAAGACAAGGCGGGCTTAGCCCCCAGGGCTGTAAGAAGGAATTAGCGTGTATAGAGTTTCACCAAACCTTTCCTTTCACTTAAGGAAACCAGTAAAGTTAAGCAACGAACAGTTATTGACACCTAATCATAGTATTGTTCTGCTGAACTGAGTACAAACGCTGAGAAATATTACTAGGGGGTCCCTGGTGATGCAGCCATGATTTGAAAGTCAAAAGAGACAGGACAGGAATTTGAAAAGACCTGTGGACTTGGCCATGACCAGCCTTTTCAACTGTGCTCTCTCCAATATTGCATTTATTTTCACTAGACATTATGTAAATGTGGCTCTCCCCAGTGGCTTAAAGGTAAATATTATGCACTAAGTGAATGCCATGCTCAGTAAGAATAGGTCAATAAGAGACATGCATGTGTAAAGGTTACAGTCGGGATCTTTGGACATATGCTGTGTGAGAACCATTTCTACATCCATAAGAAGTCTTTCACATATAATTTGGCTGTAACTATTCTCCTCCCTTCTAGCTTCTTATCTGTAGACCCCTCAGTTAAGCCCCTTTCTCCTTCTTCTACCTGGGCTTATTAGATGGTCACCTACTGGGTGCTTTTTTCTAAATGCTGGAGCTCAAGTGGGTTTATTGTAATCCTGCTCAGGCAGCAGATGGACTGATACTCTCGCTCCCCTTAATACAAACCATGTCTACCTCAGGAGGTTCCTATACACTGCAGCATGCCAGCCTCTCATCCTACAGCTCTAACTACATTACAGCAACGGTGATTTGTGTGGTCTGTACACAAGTCTTTTGTATTCAATACTATACTATTCTATAATGAACTATAGTTTACTATGCCATACTCTATACTGCACCATATTATACTATACACTAGACTATGATGCACTTTTCTATACTGTTTTATACTTTACTATACACTATTCGTGTATACTGTCCTATATTGCGATAAAGGCTACTTTACTATACTTCTAACCTGCACTATACTATATGCTATTCTAAACTATACACTATTATACAGTATTTTATAGTGCATTGCACAATTCTATACTATACTGTAGCCTATTGAACCATGCTGTCATCCAATAATACACGCTATATGAAACTACACTATACTATACACTAAACTATACACTATTCTATACTGTACCATTCTATACTGTACTTTATTATATTGTACAACAATATACAATACATTTTATACTATATATGCAACTATATGGTGGTAGTTTATCAGACGTCAGCCTTTTTCTTGTTCATGTGAAACCAACGTTAGCAGCAGTATCTCTGCCTCTACTGTATGTTAGTGTGCGTCAGAATGTGTGACTATACTGTCTACTCCTTGTAATGGGATTACTCCCTTTTCAGGCGTATGCGGGGCGATTTAAGGGTCATTCGTTTTCTGACCATCACTGTTCAGACAAAGTGGACTCGAGGAGCACCATTAACTGCCCTGACCTCCGGATTTACCCACAAGCTGCACCAGTCTTTCTTAACCGTTTTCGGAGCTGTAGATTCCACCGGTGGAGTGTTTCGGTAGACAGGGGGCGCTCCCCCCCACCTATAGCATGCAATCTCTTTATCAGCCACTTTCCCATCGTGTGCGGTTGAGGAGTATCCATGGCTCTGCAACTCGACTAGCACGGTAAGCTGCTGCGCGGTGTTTCGCTTGTTCTAGG
The DNA here is from genome assembly GCA_037577145.1 of Brachypetersius gabonensis. Lineage (NCBI taxonomy): Eukaryota > Metazoa > Chordata > Actinopteri > Characiformes > Alestidae > Brachypetersius > Brachypetersius gabonensis. The sequence goes on from JBBJLR010062986.1 coordinate 8,759, forward strand.
CTGAAGTGAATCTACGTGGGTAACATTGAATTTGACCATTCTACAGGAATCGTCCTGATACGACTATGGTCTCCTGTTCTCTCCAGTTGTGTTTGAGGCTTACCCCACTGACAGACTGACATCATTTTCTGTTTGGCTCGTTGGTCTCCTGTTCACTTTTCCCTGCTTTCCCCTTTCCTTTAGACCTGGGTGGCAGTTTGCGGTGCTCTCTCTTGCTCTGAGACACTGTAGGGTGATATATGTGTAGCTTCGGGTAAAAAACAACAACAATTTTGTTTCTCTTTTTGCCCTCTTGCTGTGTCACAACGTTGAGAGGCATGTAGATTACATATCTCCGCGAACATATTTTCTTCTCCGTGCCGTCCTGCCTGGGAAAGGTCGTTCGGGTAGAGCAGATTATGAAGCACTTTATCCAATTATCCCGCACATTCCCGGCAATCTGTTGCCCTCGCCGCTTTACCAGCTCTCTAACTAAAGCGCGCCCGGAGAATGTAATAAAAAAAATACAAAAAAGCCCAAATTAACAAACAAACAAAACGTGCCGCTGCTGGGGGGCTTCATCACAGCGGCCAGAGTAGAGGAATATCAGGACGTTTCGTCTTTAAGGTCACGTACGGAGTCAAGGCTTTAATCTCAAACATGACACTACCTGCTTTGCTCGTCACCTGGAAGGACACACACACACACACACACACACACACACACACACACACACACACACACACACACACACCTATATATGATGTTTTAACCGAACAACCAGTAAAGATAACAGCCCATTATCTCTATAGAATAACCATCTCTTTTAGTCCACTTGTGTTCCACACTGCCTTCACCTGCTCATTTCTTATTGACTCACACAACCTGGTCCTTAATTCCCAAAACTCTGCTGCTGTTCATGCTGTTAACAAGATGTGTTACCTGACCCTTCTGCTGGATGATCCTTTTTTTATGCTTTGGTGATTTTTTTCTTCTCCCAGCATGAGTGACTCAACTGACCCCCCCTTCCTGCAATTATCTATGGGTGTTAGGGATGTATCAACAATAAACAGTCAGGATGGGAAACTTTCCTAAATTAGGTTTAAATTAGGTTTCTAATTTAGCTGGATAACCCCAGAGCGAGGATTATACAGGGCTTGCTTTTTTATTTGATTTGGGGGCTAGCCCTTTGGCTTCAGAACAGGATTTTAATTTAAACCCAAATACACATATCCCTCACCTCTTCTTCTAACCTCTTCCTTGATGATGCATGGGCCTTCACTACTAGGATGAGGCTATCAGACTCCTAAATCAGAATTGAATAAGGAATTGAACTGCACACACACACACACACACACACACGCAATCTGAACTCCTTTCTCACTATTACACTGCACCACATATACTAACCTGTTCTGACATAAACAAAGAAAACGTATGTCTCAAGTGACACTGCAAATACCCCGCATTAATTTATTATTAATCGTCTTGCTGCTACATGCTATTTTAGCACAATTATTTATTGCTGTAGACATTAGTCTTTGCATTTCTTGGCATTTTTTATCACACTTAATGACTGCTGCTAGAATACATTATGTCATACTCTATTCACTTGCAGTAGTACTGTTACTGCTTCTGTCGACTGCACTGTATGTGGCCTTGCCCTGTAAATTATTGTTCAGTTGTTCTTGTTTTTTTTGCACACTCTCTTTAGTCCTGTCTAAATGCACTTGTCTAGTCTTATGGTTTTGGTTCTTTGTGTTGCACCATGGTCCTTGAAGAACATTGTTTCATTTTGCGGTGTACTGTACATGTGGTTGAAATGACAATACACACCCATTTTCACCACCTTCACCTTTACCACATTGGTTCAGCACCCATGGTAAGGTAAAAAAAAAAAATTTGGGTGCGTACCAATTCATTAATGTAGGAACTCATTAGAGTACTACAGCAAAAAAATATGTCAACCCCTGACTGTATTGCTAAAAGTATTCCCTCACCTGCCTTTACACTCGTATGAACTTAAGTAACATCCCATTCTTAATCCATAAGGTTCAATCTGATGTTGGCTTGTGTTTATGGGAATCTCTGACCATTCCTCCAGAAGCACATTTGTGAGGTCAGACACTGATGTTGGACGAGAAGGCGTGGCTCGCAGTCTCCACTCTAATTCATCCCAAAGGTGTTCTGTCGGGTTGAGGTCAGAACTCTGTGAAGGCCATTCAAGTTCTTCCACACCAAACTCGCTCATCCATGTCTTTACAGACCTTGCTTTGTGCACTGTCGTTTCCAGTCTCTTCCACTTTGTTATAATACCACTGACAGTTGACTGTGGAATATTTATTAGTGAGAAAATTTCATTACTGGACTTGTTGCACAGGTTGCATCCTATCACTGTACCGCGTTGGAATTCGCTGAGCTCCTGAGAGCGACCCATTCTTTGAAAAAAAAAAAAGCATTTTGTATGCTAGTACAGTCGTGGCCAAAAGTTTTGAGAATGACATAAATATGGGAAATTGGAAAAGTTGCTGCTGAAGTTTTTATA
>JBBJLR010062997.1:0-11281 GCA_037577145.1 Brachypetersius gabonensis
AAAAGAAATAAACATTTGAAATACATCAGTCTCTGTGTAATGAATGAATCTAATATACAAGTTTCACCTTTTGAATGAAATTACTGAAATAAATCAACTTTGTCATGGTATTCTAATTTTATGACCAGCACCTGTAAGTGTCCAGAACAAGCAATTAGGGTTACATGATTGAAAACTTTAACTTTAAATGGGACTGCACAGCCAATATTTTGCTCAGACAAATCCTTATGCCTGAATTCGGCTTTCTGTTGATTGACAGATCCCAGATGACCATCTGAGGGGCTATGCTGTCTATTCTCACCCTGAACAGCCGGACCTGAGAGAGCTCAAGCCAGATGGGCCAGGGGTCCCGGATGCTGACTTCCTGCTTTATGTCCATAATCTAAGCACCAGTAAATGTAGAGCTGATGTAAGTAGCGTCTCTTTGATTTGAGTCTGTCACGTTGTGGCCCTGTTTGGACACTAAGGCTGGAAGGATGGCACCAGTGCAGACTTCCGAACGTTCCACAGATTTATTGACGAACAGCACAGAGCTCAAACAGAAATAAATCCTGGCACAGTGGCCGCACAAAAGCTAAAGAGGATATCTCTAAACATAGGACTCGGGAAGAACTAGGGAAGGTGATAGTACGCTCTCGTGCTGGGGCAGTGGAGTGAAGGACTATATATACTAGTGGGTAAATTGAGGAGACAATTGCAAAGTGATAGAGTGCACGTGCATCAGGTGAGTTTGAGTCTAGGTGAGTGTGAGTGTGTGTGTGTGTGTGTGTGTGTGTGCGCGAGTCTTTAGTCCAATAGCGACCCCGAGTGGTCGCAGGCGGGAGTCATTTTTAGACCATTTTTTAAATCTTATATTGATTAAGATGCATCACAGTAAAGGGACTTTTTCAACATTAACTTGTTGAGACGTGAAATAAATAGTTTAGTGGTTTTATATGTAATATTTGTTCTGTACTCAGAATTGGTTACAGCGATGGGAAGAGAAAGTCTGAAGAGTCTGATGGAAATATATAACTTGACGCCCTCCTTTAGGGTCAAATGCGTCTAGAAGTGTTCTTGTACTGAATGTACTGAATGACTGGACCATTGAATTATGCAAACATTTTGGAAAAACAGTATTCCCCTTTAAGGCGGTAGAGCAGTTAATATTTAATATATAATACAAATGTAACTACATATAAATGTAATTAGAAATGTGTTATCCATTTTCTTCATTGTAAATGTAATGTAAATCCCTGCACTATTGTGATGATTATTAGTTTAGCTTCAGTTGTGAAGGAATATAGCCCATTATAGACTTTTGTGATTTAAACCCATTATTTCTCATGTTCTTCTCAGTCCAGGGTGTTGGCCTACTCCGCTCACTGTCAGACAGATGAGGGGGGGCGACCTGTGGCAGGCGTCATGATCATCTGCAGAGAGTCTTTGAGTATTAAAGGGTTGAGTCATGAACGTGTGGTGCAGGTAACTGTGCAGAATGTGTCTAAATAACTAAATTAAACGAAAGAAAATAAGAAATTGATCAAATGTGTGCAGCTTTCTATCATCCATGCTATTTCATAATTTCATTTTATATACATTCAGTATTTTATGTGCAATTGTCTTATGTTGTGAATATCGCTACTTATGTAAATATTACTTATATCTATAATATGTGCAATAACATACTAACCACTATTTGTGTTATTAGTAATTCACTTAACTGTAAGTTACTTATCTATAGTATAAATTCTCCAGTATTGTGTATTGCATAAGGTTTTCGGATTCTGTTTCTGGTTTGATAGACAGTGATCCACGAGCTGTTCCACATGCTGGGTTTCAGTAGAGAACTCTTCAGCACGTGGAGAGACGTTCCCCTCGCCGCACAGAGTCAGTGTGCAGTGTGAGACTTCTATAACAGTGAAAGTGATGTGAATGTGAGCGGTGGATAGTTCTGGTGTTTGTGTGCTGGTGTTACAGTAGTAGATGTTGATGCAGTTTGTGTACAGTAGAGTTAGTGTGCTGTGTGTGTGTTGTAATTGTATGTTGGTGTTGTAGACATGAGCTACAGGCCTCGTGGTCATGTGACTAACACAGATGAGACAGGACAGATGAGGCTTTACTCTCCTAGTGTGATAAAAGCTGTGCAGACACACCTCAATAGCACACACACTGATCTGGGAGCTCCACTGGAGAACCAGGTAACAACTACACTCACACGCACACACACACACACACACACACGCACACACACACACACACGTGTGCACATGCTTAAGCTTATTTAATGCACTCAAACTGACTCCCTCTCTCTCTCTCTCTTTCACCCACTCTTCTCTTTCTCTCTCTCTCTGTTTTTCTCTCTCTTCCCCTCTCTCAGGATGCTGGCGTTGGTGGAGTTTCCTCCCACTGGGAGGCTCGGGTTCTGCAGGGTTCCATCATGATGGCTGCTCTGGAAGAGCCGTCTCTGGTCCGGATTGACCTGGTCACTCTCTCTGCCCTACAGGACACTGGCTGGTACTCAGTTAACCTCAGCCGAGCCCAGAGCCTGCTATGGGGAGAGGGTAAGACATCTGTAACTGAGCCCAGAGCCTGCTGTAATCTGCAAAAAACACCAGACAGACATGTGAGAAATGATACGGGTACATCTTTACAATAAGAACACCTTTTAAACGGTTTATGATAAGCGTTTTTTCTTTTATGTATATAACTGCTTAGTAATGACTTTTTGGAGAAAGAAATGTACCATTTATAAACCATTTATAAGGGGAGTCTCATTGTGAAGTATCATGTTTTTTATCTTTAAGTTTGAATTAATGTATTATTATATTTAATAATTTTTTTAATCATTTGTGTGTGTTTGGTTGACCATTTTCACATCTTTCTTTGAGTAAGCCCAGTATTTACAGTTATCAGCTTATATTTACTCCAGCTAATTAATCGTTTATTAAATTAAAGTGCAACTGGATTTTAATGAACCCAAGTCATGTCTGGAGTGCTGGAACCAAACCTGTGTTTTTTTTAAACTGTATTGTTGTAACCAACATATCAAGGACTTTTTACTGTGTAAAATGCTCAGTAGTGTTTAGCCTTAACATGAGTTACCTCATAATAGAGGAAGATACAGTCATTTTTCTTTTTACATATGCCTGCTTGTCACATGCATTCAGTTTGACCCTCTCTTCTTCCTCATCTCTTTGCGTCTTTCTGTCTTTTAGAGCCAGATATAACCCATAATATTTCAATTAAATTATGAAATAACACGGGCTGTGATCCAAATGGTTCAGCCAATGAAAAAGTGCCAAATTAAAGCTGATATTTTGCTCTTTCACTGCTCAGCCATTGCTTCATTAAAAATGCATCTGTGTATAGACACAAACAAAACAAAACCACACAAAATGGACCGTTACTGGCCAATTACATTCAGTGCAGTACCTCAGGAAACAAAACCAAATTTTTTTCTGATTGTAGGTGAAGGTGCTCTGTTTGGAATGGTCTCCACCTGCAACCAGTCCTCATCTTTCTTCTGCACTGGCAGGTAATTTACCTCCCTCAGTTTCACACACTGATCAGTTGAAGTTTTCTTGGTCAGCCATACTGTAAAACCAGACTGTACCTGAACTGGACTGAAACGATCATAGTTTGGAACTGGATTGATTGCTATGGGCAGCTGGTGACCTGGTGGTAAGAAAGTTGCTCCTGTGATCAAAAGGCCATGGCTTCGAATCCCAGGATGGCCAGTGGCACCACTGAGGTACTCTTGAGCAAGGTACCAGCCCCACACACTGCTCCGCACACGCTGCGTTGTTGGCTGCCCACTGCTCCATTTGATGACTGGGTTAAATGGGAAAGAATTTCACATTGTTCACACTGTGTGCTGTGAGTTCATGCGTGACTGTAAGTCAATTTACTTTAAGACCTTTTCTCTCAGTGGACTAGGATGCCATTACCTTCATCTCCACAAGGGGGAGTGCCAGACTGATGAGTATCTGGAGGGCTGTTGTATTTACAAACCAATACCCAATAATGTGAGTCTTTAAACCCTCCTCTCTTCTCTTACAGATTTCCTTTTTACTCAAATTGATCTTCTATTCGTGGTTCCTCACAATGCTATTTTTTTTCTTTTCCATCAGAGTGAGTGCTGGATAGAAGAGAATGATGGAGGGAGTATGGTAGAGGAGTGGAGGGGAGAGATCTATCACTCAGAGAGCCGCTGTTTTTTCTCCAGCCTTGTCAGAGAGGTTCTTAACAAAAAAATATATAAAAGGGATAATATATTTTTTGGGAATTAAAACAGCATTATATTAATTATTTTATTCTCTCTCATCGCTAATAGTGCAACACTGCAAAAATCTCCAGCATTGGAACTTAAAGTGTTTATTTGCATCTATTAAAATTCAAATAAGTGCACGTTACCTAAAACTGGACTTTGATGAGAATTTTACACTGAAAAATGACTCCATTTATAGGATCATTCCTCTCTTGGTCTGACTGTGGCAGGCCGCTGTTACAGACACCGGTGCACCGGCAGAAATACGTATCAGATCCAGGTGAAGGGTTCTGACTGGCTCGACTGCCCGGCAGGGAAAAGTGTTGAGGTGTGTTTGAAAAAACAAATTCTTTCTGCTTCTGAAACTTCATTCAGCTCTGATCAGTTTTCTTCAACGAACAGGTCATTTATCTGATGTGTCTAATTTACAGAGTAAAAAAGCAATGTAAACTTTATATTTATTTATTTATTAACCTTTATTTTACCTGGAAGTGCCACTGAGATGAGAAATATCTTTTACAAGGGAGACCTGGCCAAGGTAGCAGCCATATAAAATCAGTACTTAAAATAAATAGGAGACAAAAATAAAAAACAAAATCACAAGAAAAACAATGACATTCATCCCTCAATTATGATACTCCAAAGTTCATTTATGGAAATGAATGTTTTCAATTTAAGAAGTAAAAGGAACATTCAAGAGCAACAACTTGGATGCACGCAGGTGGTAGCTACTAGAACTGACAAAAAGCAGGGTACTGAGGTATTTTGGGAGTTTATCCAACAAAGCTTTGTAGATAAATATATACCAGCGCCGGTTAATGATGTCCAGCCCACTAAATCATAGAGAATGCCGTGATGAGTTAGAGATTTTGCATTAGAACTAAAACGCAGTGAAGCATGGTACACTGAATCAAGGCTCCTTAGAGTGGAGAAGGCTCCATGCATGTAACAGTATGTCACCATAGTCAATGACAGACATAACGCTGGCTTAATAAATCCACTCTTACATAACTTACTGGGGTGGGAAGGCATGGATCAAAGGTATTCACAGATAGGCTGCCAGATATTGAACCTGCACTGATAAAGTGTTTGTTGAACTTATTCACAACCACATTCTTTTTGTCTTTTAACTAAGCCTACCAGAATGTATTCAGGAAGAGCTAAAACATCAGTATTTGACAGATATTTGATTATTGTCCAGAACTTTGATGGATTATTTAAGCTCTCGGTTACTGATTTCAGATAAAACTCAGATTTAGTCTTTCTAATCATCAGGGTACATTTGTTTCTTAAAGTTTTAAACTTAGTCCAATCAGCAGTTGTGAGTTGTGCCCAATATCTATTTCTTGAATGAATTAACGCTGATTGACTTTCTGAAATCCAGGGGTTGTCCCTACCACTCTCCCTAAACGTCCTAACAGTAACATGCTTATTTGAAATGGACAGGAAAATAGAGAGAATATAATCCCATGCCAGCTCAACCTCGGGAATTAAAGTGCTCAGATCACTGCTATGTAAGTCCTGTAGGAAGGCTGGCACTTCAAAATTGTGATCACTAATGTCATTACAAAAATGCCAGTTAAATGGTATTTATTGGATGCATTTGTAATAATTAAATCAAGTAATGTAGATTTATTTTCTGACTTAAGGTTTGGCCTGGCTGGTGTTTTAATAAGTTGCACAAGGTTTAAGGAATCACACATTTCTTTAAAACAATCTGAGGTTCAAGAGAGACAGTATCAATTTAAATCACCCATAAGGATGAATTCAGAATCATTTAGATGGTGTAAAATATCTGATATTGATTTGAAGGCATCTTTTGAGGGGTCTGTAGCAGCCAACCACTGTGATACACCCACTTTAACAGCCAGGATCTCAAACTCCTAAACTGTACATGCCTAAATCCTCCTTCTCCCTAGTTACTGCAACCCAGCAGGACTAGGCCTCAGACTCAGGTCTAGAGTGCAATGCAATCTGAAGACATCTGATCAAATGCTTCAACCAAAAAAATAGTAAATTAGCAGGAAGATGATGATCTTAAAAACGAGCATTCATTCATGAAAAATGACATGAAATACCATCCATAAAACACACAAAAGATAGATGTCAGGCAAAGACACACAAACAATGGACTGACTTGGCTGCCATCTTGGATTGATGTCAGAGGTGTTAAGACTTTATTGTACTTTAGTAATATTGTACCTTCAATTTTTGCCAAACTGCTAGTTGTAATTCTTATGACTTTGCTGTAATTTAGTTTGATCTCTGTGATTAATCTGCAGGTGGTTGGTTATCGAGGCACAGTTTTCTGCGCAGACAGGAGATTATGTCATTACCATGATGTAGTTCCTCCAGTGTCTACCCACAAACCCCTTCTTTCAGCACAGTTTTACACCGTACCTCCATCCAGTGAGAGGTCAGGAACAAAGATTGAGATGATGTATTGTAATCCTGTGATTTTGCCCTCCTGTGTTTCATGCATTGTTTAAATACATTTCAGCACAACTGTTTTTTAAGAGCTGATGTCTGTAACTCTGTTGTGAGACCAGTATCTACATAATCATTACTTATTTCTCTCCTACAGAAATCACACTGCTTTACCCATGACTTCTCAATCCGGCCTGAACTTTGACTCCGCCCTTCACTTCTCCACATGGAGATTCAGGACAGTGATGATTGTGATGTCAGTGTCAGGCATAACTGGTCTCCTGTCTTTTCTGACTGTTGTTTTTTACAGAAAGAGCTGCTCTAACAGTGTCAGAGTGCACACCCTTATAGACGCACCACATGTACTACAGTTACAGGCAGCCTAATACTTCTTCAGAATGTTGGTATAATTAAGTGGTTTGAATATAAATAGTAATTCAGATTGGTTTGATGTGAAATGATTAATTCTAGAGAAACTTACTGATTCAAGATATTGATAGGAACCAGACGTCTGAAGTACTTACATAAAAGTAAATAAAATAGCTTTCACCATTACTGTAAAAACCTGACGCAGTTAACTTGCCTGCTTTGTAAAAGTCTTAGGCTTTTGTGCAAACTGTTCAAAAACATTTATCTAAGCAACGAGGGACTTTCTGCCAGCAAATACACAAGTTAACATTAGAATAAATGCAAACAAACAAAAAAGCATTAAATAATAAAGATTTGTTTTATTTGTAAAAAGTACCAGTAAGAACTGGTTTGAACACAGGTTTGGTTCCAGATTTCTCCATCCTTTGCATAGATTTGTTAAGCTCCATCGGTAGCACATTAAATAATTAGATTTCATCTAATGAAGTGTTGATTGAGCTGAACCAGGCATTTGAGGTGTCTCATGAAAACTGCAATGTTACACTGGGCTACTACAATGAGAGGTCTGGGAGTGATTAAGCAAACAAAGACATGAAATTACTATTTACTGCATATTGGTCAGCAAAACAGGTTATAAGGATCATTTTCTCGGATGTCTAAGACTTTTGCGCAGCACTGTATATCAGCTTACATATGTCAACCATTGAATTGTGTAGAAATTTTGAAAAATCGATTGAGATACATACTGCTTATTAAAACAGAAACGGTAAAGATTCATCAAGAAACTGGTTTAATAGATCTTCTCAAGTCTGTTTCAAGAATAAGAAAAAGTAAACAATCATGGTTACCTTCTTTAATCCATAATCTAAAATGCCATAACCCTCATTATAAAGATAAAACAGTGTTTGTAAATGACATCAGAAAATCTGAATGATGTGGAAATGTGTTCCAGCAGCTTCAAATGGATGAAAAGCTCCAACAGTCACACAATATTTATTCACTGGGATTGGTAGTTTGTTTCTCAGGGCTGGGACTGATGAAGGTCCAGGTGAGCTTTCAGCTTAACTCAAATGCAATATTATTATGAACAAGTTTATCTAGGCCACTCCTTTTGAAGTGATCCACAGTCTTTCTGATGATTGTGTTCCTCTGGATTTTAGGACTGAAAAGTTTCTCTTCACAAAATGGACAGTGAGAGTGTTGCTCCAGTGTTTAGTGAGGCAGGTTTTGAAGAATTTGTGTCCACGTGGCATGGAGACTGGATCAGTGAACACATTCAGACAGATAGAACAAAGGAACTCAACTTCAGGCTAAAAAAACTCATAACTGTCTAGGATATCCCTCCACAGATCGGATTTCCAGGATTCTTTCAAGGATATAATAGGAGCTGTACTGAGGGAGCGGATTATAATGTTGAATTGAGAACTGGTCCAGTAGTGGGTACTACAAGCCCAGTAGTAGTGCAGGTATATTATTTCCAGAACAGATATATTATTTCCAGCGCAGGTCTATTGTTCCATAGGAATGCAGTTAACTGCTGATCAAGGTTACTAAAAAAGGATTTAGCAATGAAGACTAGGACACATAATAATAATAATTCATTGATGAGGTCAGAATGGCCTGTTGACCTTGGTATAGCCAGGAATAGACTTACTGCACCGAGTCAAAATGCTTGACATGCAGCATGATTTCTGGATTTTTACAAAGCTGTTCCAGAAAAATGTAATTGGGCCAGTTATTTGTGTAGAGCTATCTGTGTAATTTAAGCCAAGTCCTTCAGTTATGCTCCATATTTTTGCACAGTTGTGCTCAACAGGGATTTTTAAAATTATAATATTAAAATATTATAATCGCCACAAGAGGTTTCATGCAAACCAACCACTTAATGGTTCTTTGGCTACATGAGCCAGTATGAGGTCTTATCATACACAAAAAGAGGTCTGAATTTACAGAAAGGCGCCAGTTCATGGGGAGTCTTTAAAGAACATATTTGTCAAGATTTATATTTTTTGTACAGACTGACCATTTTCAAATGAATTGTTATTTAATGTTAATATGTTAAGTTAATTGACTTTTTCAGGTAAAATAATATTTCCAAAAATTCCCCAGCTTTACTTTCCATGGAAAGTTTTAGGAAAGTTTCCAGAAGCTTGCTGGAAATGTTCTGCCCTTTGAAATCCTAATCAGAAGTTAATCATAACTAATCTAAAATCTATAATATTATATAAAGGTACAGTTTTGTCAAACACAGCAATTAAGCTGAAGTATTACATTACCTAGCTAATCAGTAATTCAGTAGTTATTTAGTCACTGCAATGCCAGACCTACACGGGTGCAATGAAAGAGTGGGGCTTTACATCTATAAGACTGCATCCGTTTATTGACATTGCCGTTCACCACCTCCATGAAACACAGGTAAGATCTGTTTCAAACGTAAAGCTAAACTGTTGAAACTTCGACTTAGCATATGCAATCCATCAGAGATGATCAGCGGAGCTGAATTTTTACCTTTAAAACTAATACTTGGGCTAAGGAATGGATATAGTTTCTCAGTGAAAGATTGCCCAGTGAATGAATAGATATGACACCTGGCCTCAACATCATAAAAGGAGACCAGACCCTCCTCATAATCCACAAACACACCCACCTTCTGAGGCTTCTTTTTCAGGGAGAGGCGGACTGAGGAACCAGCAGCAGCCTCATTCTGCCCATTCCACAGCCAAACAGTCCAGAATCCATTCTTAGGGTTCTGTGTAACCTCCTCCATCCTGTTAACAGATTCTCTGGCCACTCCTAATCTCCACTCAGTCATCCCAATGACCTGCACCTCAAAGTAAAACCTCCCCGAGGAGAACCCCTGCTTTCCCAGAACACAGGAATGTATATAAAATCTCTTTGGATTGTCAGGACGAAATTGATATCTGTCTCCATCTCTCACTTGTTTTCCATCAGCAGACAAGATGAGATATTGATAAGCAGTATCAGGATCCAGAGTCACATCCACTGAGAAAGACACAAAGCATATGAAGTAAAATTGTAGGTAACAAATATATTTTTCATCCAAAAGTTTATGATGAATAAACCAACACCATAAATAATTGCTTTACATTTACAGTGACATAATCTACTGTATTTCAATTCAGCATATAATGAATGGGTTACGTATATTTCAAAAAGCATGCCCCTTTAAGCGTTACTGTAGATAAATCTACTTGATGAAATACCTTCATAGAACTGAATCCACATCTTGTTTGACATCAGGAACACTAACAGGAGTGACGAAAAAAGCAGTAGTGCTTTTATCCAGTTACTCATAAACCAGTGACAGGCTGAAACAAACAAAAACTGTTAAAACAGTTACAGCGATTCAGCATTCTCGAGTGTTTCCATGAGTTTTCAAGCCCTGTATTTTTATTACTGTAAATTAAATGAACTTAAATTATTACTGTATTTACCTGCTTATGCCAAAGAAAACAACAGCGCATTCGCCTGTGCATTAATTGCAGTACAGTCTATACAGTATTTACATTCTCGGTATTTACATTCTAGCACTGCTGAAGTTTTGTGTAAACTGTACAGTATGGTTATGGGTTTACCATTACATTTTTGTTAAGGGTAATGTATTAAACTGAGTTTAAAAAGAAATTAAAGTGTTTTACCACAGCACAAATTCATGTTTTTTACTATTTGCTCTTGCAGGGTAACCCTGTGAATCTCTGGGGTTTACTCTATACCAATTTATGTGTCAAAAATACTCAAAATGCAACTCGTTTTAAACATTTTTGTAAATTAATGTTACATTGACAACTGTACCTACTGACTCCTCTGTATATGAGTAAAGGATAATATTCAAATATAGTGTTGTCATGTCCTGGGGCCAGTTCGCTTGATACATCAGAGATGAGTTGACACATCTAAGATGAGATCAATCTGCTAATTACGATGCGGCTAATTTGGTTCTTCGAGCACCCCTGTTGATGATCAGTATAGCTGGATTGAGTTGTCTAGAATTAGTGTGCGTTCGTGCATTGGTTTAAAAGGCGAAATGCATCGACCGTCAAAATACTGATCACATATATATATATATCCGGTGAGTTGAACATTTCACATGGGGGTTTAGACATGATATAAATGAAACCCTCACGAGAAAAGCGGTATGTCTCAAGAAGTATATTGTCATGCTGCGCCAAAGGATCCTGTCTATCACGCAAAACACGAGGAATTTGAAAATTACCT
>JBBJLR010063007.1:0-11281 GCA_037577145.1 Brachypetersius gabonensis
GTGTGTGTGTGTGTGTGTGTGTGTGTGTGTGTGTGTGTGTGTGTGTGTGTGTGTGTGTGTGTGTGTGTGTGCCCTGAAAATCTACTTTAGAAAGAGCCGTTTCAGCAGATGCTTCTGTTGGCTGTGATTTCAGGACTCCACACCCGGAGCTGAGGGCTCTGTTCCAGTTTGTGTGTGATTCCCTGTGTCAGAGTGGAGGTGATGCTGGTGGTGATTCCTGGGGTCCTCCTGTCCTGATTATTGATGACCTGAGTGTCCTGCTTGGTTTAGGCGTCAGCGCTGGAGCCATACTGGACTTCACTCACTACTGTCAGGCCACTGTCTGCTCCCAGTTACAGGTGCATTTCCAGTGATTGAGGTGGATTGAAGCAGAATTGCCGTGAACCAGCATTATAAGATCACCAAGATATCATCCTATTTCATATCATCCATTATTAATAAGTAATAATGATTTAGTAGATGCATTTCAGCGAGAAAATTCAAAGTGTGATTAGGTGGTTGCTTTAAAACCAGTGTTTGGAGGCACCCCAAAAAAAATAAAGGGCCGTTAATCTGCTTGCTCTTACCAAGCCATTGATGGTTAAGTATGGCTGAATGCATAGCTGCATTCATTGCTGATTATTTTTAGATAAACCACAACAAAAAGGGACACATATACACTTCCCGGCCAAAAACAAGTCAGCAGATGGATTTAACCAAGCCAAAAAGTAAGAGCCTCCCATTGGAAAATTACTGCATGGATGATTATGTTTCAGCTGGCAACAAGTTATTTAACCATAACTGATGCAGTGAGTAGTTTCTCATTTCATAAAGCTCCATGTCGGAAGACACATCTTGTGGTCGTGGATAAGATGTTGCAGGAGGGTCAGATTATTGGCAGGCATCAAGCAAAGGAAACAAAGAAAAAGATTTGCTGGAACTACTAAAATTGGGTTAAGAACTGGAAGGATAGTGAGGAACCATCATCTTCGAGGAGGAAATGTGGTCATTAAAAAATCTTGAATGATCACGATCGGTGAACACTTAAACGTTTGGTGAAATCAGATCGTAGAAAAACAACAGCAAAAAAATAACCCCAACAGCAGAACTCACAGCTGTGTTTAATAGTGAAAGGAAGAGCATAAGGTAGCAAAAAGATGAGACTCTGGAGCGATGGAAGAAGGTCTTGTAGTCTGGTGAATCCAGATTTACCCTGTTTCAGAGCGATGGGCTCATCAGGGTAAGAAGAGAGACGGGTGAAGTGATGCAGCCATCATGCAGAGTGCCGACAGTCCAAGCCTGTGGGGGCAGTGTTCTGATCTGGGGTTGCTGCACTTGGTCAGGTCACGGTCCAGCAGCCTTCTGTGCCCAAAGAAAGAGATCAGCTGACCTGAATAAACTGAATGCCCAGGTCATTCCATCAGTGGGTTATTTCTTCCGTGATGGCACGTTCCAAGATGACAATGTCAGGATTCATCAGGCTCAAACTGTGTAAGAGGGGTTCAGGGAGTGTGAGGCGTCATTTTCACGCATGGATTGGCCACACAAGAGCCCAGGCCTTAACCCCATTGAGAATCTTTGGGATGTGCTGGCAACAAATAAATGAAACTCTGGACGGAAATAAATGTTGTGACATTGCAGAAGCGTATTGAAACAATATCACAGCTGAAGGCGGTCCAACGAAATATCAGTGTGTGACTTTTTTTTTGGCTGGTCTGTGCCTCTTACCCGAGCTTTAGTGTCCGGTTAGTCTTCTGCGTGTTCTGCTCTGTTTGTTTCTGCGCGTTTTGTCTCTTTCCAGCTGCCTTAGCCGTAATGTCACAGACTCTCTCTCCAACACATGTTTTGAAGGTGACCTGTCCATCTGCTCTCAGCGGCAGCGGCAGATATTAATGGACATTTTAATGAGAAAAACCAATACGAACTCCAAAATGCACCAAAAATATGGAATAAAAAATAACCCATAATAATAATAAAACTTAAGAATAACAATATTGTAATCACTTCGGCAGTCACACTAATAATAATGCTTAATAATAGTGATTAATAATGAATAACATATATTTACCAACATATGACAGACCATGAAATACAGGTTGACTATTAATTTTTACTAGCTGATGGTTGCAGTTTCTGATAGTAGTTGATCACTGGTGCTGTTTGAGTACAGCTGTTTTTTTCTAAAATCACTGTAGATCTCAGAATCTCACGTCTTACAGTAGATTTAAAGCTCACTCTTCTGTGCGCCTGTTTTATCACATCTCTTAATCACTATTGTTATATCAATCCCGCCAATACTGATATCACAGAAGGTTGCAGTGTGTGTATAACGTCTAGCCAATCACAGTGTTTGTGGCCGTCTGACCAATCAGTGAAGAGAAAGTGAAAATTCAGAATTTTAGTGTGAACAGCACGAAATTCTACCTCTGCACTTAACTCCTTCAGCAGCTGGTGGCCAGGAACACTGCGCCCAGGGAGCAGTGTGTGGGGGCAGTACCTTAATCAGGGCACCTCAGAGGGGCTTAGCATTCTTGAGAACCATAAAAGACTCACTGAGGGGTTTTTAAAGGGCCCTTATTATACAGTTAATTTTTTTTCAATGTGTGTGTGTGCCAAAGTGCAAAGCATAATTCATCATCATTGATTCTTACGCCATTTTCCGACCTCTCTAGAAGTAAAATATAGGCCTGGTCTCTGTTTTGTTACCGTAACTTTAAGACTGATGTATGGAGATGTCCTCTTTTCTGATTGGCTATCCTGTATTGCAGCTCATTTAAAAGGCATCATGGGGCTTAAACAGTCTTTAGAACAATAGTATGGATGGTGGCTGCTTCAGAATGGCTTGTTCTATACTGCTGTGGGCTAAATAAAGAACATTTTAAATCCTTTGGATTTGTGACATCACAAAAAGATTTTGAAAATGGGCTGTTTTTTGCAACTTAGTTATCATGTATGGACTGAATGGATGTGGGAGTGAACATTTTGAAACAATTTTTGCAAGCATTTAAATGTGGGTATGGACCCTTTAATATATTGAATGGTCTTGTATTCACAATATGTAACAGTAAAATTGCAACATTGTTATTTTGTTCATATCATGCAAAGGGTCATAAGCAGGTGAGATGTTTTTGTGTGTTTGCCAGTTCCACTTTAAACTGGTCCTGTCTGTTTAGAGACAGGTTGTTCAGCAGCCTGGGCTGTTTTTCAGTTCACATGTGTACTTGGTGGGCTGAGATTTCCCTCCTCCTGTCTGTTTGCTAAGAGAGGGTTTGTGAAGTGAGAACAGCCATGTGAAAAATATTTACAGGATCACGTCACATGGTTTTGGTAAGAGGGAGGGGGGAGGTTCATTCCTCGCTTGCAGATGGTTCAGAGACAGTCACACCAGTTGGAAATTCTGACAATTACACCAAAGGTTAGCTAAAATGATCCCCTTTGTGATTATAGTGAACTTATTTGTGGTCTGGGGAGGGGGTTGGGTTCTGTTCAGCCTGTTCAGTCGACCTCGGTTCAATCTTGCGATTCTGGAGTCATTCTGAGTCTGTAAATATCCCGATTGGATACTTCGATTTTTGTTTTCAGGTAAAGCTAGAGCTTTATTGAATAACTGCACAGCTGAATTGAATTGAACATAGTTAAACATAGCAGTACTCCAAATACCAAATAATACATTTCCCCCCAAAAACCAAAGGCAGCATTTAAATCACCCTCTCTATAACCAAGAACCCTGATACCATCTCTTTCTGTAATATTAGGAAAAGGTTAATCCAGACAGCCTTTCCTTTGCTTTTACAGGTTTTTTGAATTTTAATAACCTGCTCACCCAGAATGATCTGGTTTCCCATTATAACAGACTCAATAATATCTTAAACTGGTTTACGTCTGGCTTCTGAAAGCAAAGGGTTGACAACTTGAACGTCTTTATGAGAAAACTGGTATCAAAAAATCACATTTTATAATATAAGGAGTGTGTTGTTCAAACCAAATCCAACTATTATTCTACTATTATCTGTGTAAAGACCCACCTGTAGTGTTACATTTCTCCACCTTAAATTCAAAACATAATAAAACCTTTTGGAGTCCGTGTAGTGATACATGAATCAATGCACGAAAGAATTGCAATACATGGCAGCATCAAATATGTAATAACTATGGGTTGTTGTCTGTCTGTCTTGGGCTTTCAGGGCTGTATAGTAACTCTGGTGCGATGTGATGATGAGGAGTGGGATGAAGGGGAAGATAACGCCAGCTACCTTCTGAAGTCGCTGACTCACCAGTGCAGCCTGTCTCTGCGTGTGGAGGGACTTTCCACCGGCTACTGCAGGGACATTCATGGACAGGTACTGACTGACAGAAGAAGAGTGTAGTCACAGTACTGTGCAAAAGTCTTGAAGCATCCTTCATTTCTTCAAAAAAATTGTTCTCAAGTTTTTAAGGTGTTCTTGCGGAACAGTTCTCCAGGCGTCCTGAAAGACCCCTTTAAAGACCCTCATTTCCAGTCCAGAACCTGACCAGTTTCTGTAAAGGTGTAAAGGACGTTTTGTGAAAGTGTTCTCTCTGTGAGAAACAAGAGTGATGACAGCAAATATCACAATCATGACATCAGCAATCAAATGATTACAGATGGGTGTGAGGACAGAAATGCTGTGAGCCTTTATATTTACACTCTAAAGGCTTCATTGGGAAACTTAAACAGCTAGGATTTCTTTACAGGATTCCTTTTTCTGACCCCCAGTGAAGCTCCACGTGTCTCTGAGTGTTTATTTGGATGTTGATGGTAAAATAGTGGAGAATCTGAACTAAATCAGTTTTCTTCAGGGACTATTTGGCCTCATGGTGCCCTGCATGTATCCCTCCACCATGAATGAGTTTAGTTTTAGGAACAAAAGCTTCTCAAAGCTCTGGTAGAACAATGTCTCAGGCGTCAGGCGGCACAGCCATAAGCACACAATGGAATAACTTTTTAGATGCGGACAGCTGGTTCCGTTCACTACCACTGTCAACGATTCTGGCATGTTTCTCTAGAACAGAGCTTTTTGCTCCAAAGGAATAAATCAGCAGAGTCCTCTCATCTGTCTGCGTGTTTGTCTAGAGGCCCCTGGCTTCTCATTTACGACAGGAATGCTGTGAAATTGGTACCTTGCTGCAACACATGCTGCTTCAGGCTCAAGTCTCGGTCTGTGATGTGTTTCAGGTAGAGATTTGGCGGCGAGGAGTCGGAGAGGACAACCAGCGAAAGATCTTTCAGTACAAAGTTCTTGACAAAGGAGCTTCCTTCTTCGCACCAGGAACTTCAAGAGCAGTTCTTTAACACCACAAAGGCCATTTGGGACCTTAACTTTTATGTGTTCAGAAATGTTTGTTTACAGCGTTGTGTGAAAGCCTCAGGCAGCTGGGAAAACTATTTAAACCTGTTCATCTGGGCAGTGAGTGTGTTTGGTGAAAAAAAACATTACCATTCGAATAAACGCAAATAATCGTAAATACAGTGGTGCATAATTAGAATGGTGAATGTGATCCTTAGCTCTCAAGGTGTTACATGGATCTGAACAGATAAAACAGATCATTACTGAAAAGCTGGCCTTTCTCCAGGAGAGCCCAGGAATCGGTCAGGACAACACACACACACCCACCCAAACACACATGGCTTATCTAATGTTCGTGTTTTAAACATGCCCAGAAAAAAGGCTTGACATACAGTTTCAACACCACAGTCAGATCACAGGTTGACTTTGAAAAAAAATACACATCCTCTACTTCAAAAAACCTTAAATATAGCATTTGTCTGCTGAATTTAGACCAAATGCTTTGTGCACACCTCATTTCTTTGTGTTCTGAAGGTACAGTGATTAATTGCAATGTGCGCAAACCTGCAAGTACAGGAAAAAACTGTTTGTTTTATTCTAATCACCTTGAAAGTCAGTTTTCGGTCTGAGCACTGTTATGACTGAACTGTCTTAAGACGAGCTTTACTGTCATTTCTTCGGGTATAGTTCTCCATGCCACTTGCAGGATGTTCCAAAGCTGCTTTTTGGACACTGGCTGGTTCTCTATTGAGATGATGCCATACAGTAATGTTGAAATCTGTGGTTTTTTTTACTATAGAAGTGCTCTCAGTGCATTGACGGTGTGTTTGGGACCGTTGTTGTGATGTTGAAAAATGAAGTTTTTGGCAATCAGACACTTTCCAGGTGTTATAGAGGGGTGGCTCAAGACTTTTTCACAGGTCACATATATGTACATTTCAGGAAATAAACTGGTAATCAATTAATCTCACACTCTAGACACACCTGAGGTCCTCCGGATAAGACTCTTTGTGCTAAAGGAGAGTGTAGCTGTGGTCTGGATACTTAAGCACCTTGAGCTGCATTCAAATGTATGAAAGGTGCTGTATAAATAAAATGTATTTACTATTATCTGCTTTGCAACTACTTAAATTTCACGTGTTTAACCAGGAGAAGGTTCTGGAATTATTTCTGCAAAACCCCGACACTTTTTCACAGGTGATGTATGCTGTGAGGATTTGATTTTACAAAAACATTAGCGAGGTCAGGTACTGGTGCTGGAACATTGCTGTGAGGATTTGAATGCAAAAGCAAGGTCAGGTTCTGATGTTGGAAGCTCGGTTCTGGATCCCGAAACTTCTGGATGGAGCTCCGTCACTCCAGACTCCACAGACCAGCATCTTCTGATAGAAGAGGGAACGCTATTATATATAATCTGCCCATTCAGCCTAAAGCAGTAAGGAGTTAGGAGGGTTTTAGCCCATACAGCTTTTTGGAGTGAATCTCAATAAAGATCAGGTTTGTGCCGCCTGATGCCTGAGACGTTGTTCTACCAGAATTTTGAGAAGCTTTTGTTTCCAAAACTAAACCCACACGTGGTGGAGGGATACATGAGGTCAAATAGTACCCAAATAAATGAAATATTCAGATTTGCCACTATTTTACCATCGTCAACATTCACGTCATAACACGTGTGGACACACGTGGTGCTTGACTGGTGTTCAGTTGTAAATAAACTGCTGCGTTTGTGTTGGAGACGTCTAGTTCTATTCACCTCGTCTGTAGAGAAATCAGAGTGCGGCCACTCTGAATGACTGTTTACTGAATTGTGAACTTGGGGTGGAATTGCCCTTTGGTATAATTTGAATGAATGAATGAATGAATGAATGACAGAAAGAAGAATACATTATTCCCTCGGTGGCCAGTAGAGGTCGCTGTTGCTGTGTTTTTTAGGTTGAAGTTGAGGGTTCACGTTTGGAGTTGAATACACACTCTTTCCTTTCCCCCTGCTGTCAAAGCAGTGTGTGAGAGTGAGTGTGTGTGTGTGGTGTGTGTTAGGTTTAACACACCTAGGTTAGATTTAACACCAGTGGGACTGTGGAAGATACGTTTCCAGGAACAGAAAGAAGAGATCAGGTTGGTGCTGGAGGTTTTTATGGAGCTTCTCGTTTCTGTCTTCAGGCCCCCAGTGTGAGATAGCTGTACTAGCCGCTAAGCTAAGCGATGCTGTTTTAGACCCATTTATCATTAGAGTACTTTATATCAACCCAAACTTTATGTTTAACGAGTATACCCATCAGGTTTTACACCAAATATTGTTTTGTGAACGTACGACACATTGACAACTTTCCAAAACCGATTAGTTAATTTATTAGCTTAGCATTAGCCTAGCATGCTCCTTTTAACGTGATAATAAGAAAAGAATTTCTTGTTTTGCTTCTTGTTTGGATTCCACACCTGGTGTGTTGTTTCGTTGTATTAAGCGTGTTTATTTAAACAGTTAGCGAAGGAGTGGGATACAGAATTTCTTCCAGCTAGCACCTCACATCTTTTGTTTAAAGTAAGTTGATTTACGTGCTCAACTCAATTATTTTGTTCTCAGACTAAAGCAATGTTTTTAATAGTCAATGTCAACCAGTAAAGCCTAATGCATAATGTTTATTACAGCTAAGGAATCTAGACGTTTAATGTTTTTACACCAATGTCTATTCCATTTTTGCAGTCATAATTTTAGCCCTTGGGCATCAATTTTATTCCCATTATCTTTATGGCCTTGTAAACGTAAAATGCTCCCAATTAAGAGCTTGAAAAGTTGGGGTTTCTGTTTCAGCCCAGAGCAGGTTTTAAGGTCGAGATAGTGAAGTTCAAGAACTGGGAAAAAAAAATCATCCCTCCTTAAATATCTGATGGACATTAATGTGGCTCCAAAATCTACATGAGCAGTAGAAATCCTGAGCCATCCCTCATTTATTCACATTTTGCTTCAGACTTCGTCTTTTTATGTAGTCTTTAGGAATAGTTCTCTAGGCTTCCTGAAGGACGTTCAAAGACTCATTTTCAGTCCGGTCTATAAACCTGACCAGTTTTAGAAGAATGGTGACCTATGAATGGATCATTCATACACAGCAAAGCACATCTAACTTAAGGCCTGAAGCAGTGAAGAAATAAGTGCTGCTGATTCAAGACGATCAGGCGGTGATCCGTATACTAGTGGTGCTGAGTGGCTGGCACACCTTCACCGAGTGTGCGCCTTGTACAAGGCGCCTTGTATCTGTAGGGACTTTGCAGCCTGTTGCAGTAAAAAATTTTTTGCATTTCTTTAATTTATTTTGAACAATATGCCCAAAATATTATTTAAAAAGTATTTTTGCACCAACAAGGTGATTCAAAGCAAAATATGAAGAAATTAAGGGTAGATTCAAGACCTCAGGAGAGCTCCCCTCATGGCTGTTGGAGAGCAAATAGGTGAGCAGATCTGTGTAGATACTAGGAGTTGCTTCACAAAAAGTAGGCTTTGTGGTAAAATCCAATCTTGGTCTGAAGACATGCAGGCCTACAAATTTTCGATTGTTTCTTGCTTCAACACATGAGCCGGT
Source organism: Brachypetersius gabonensis (assembly GCA_037577145.1). Classification (NCBI taxonomy): domain Eukaryota; kingdom Metazoa; phylum Chordata; class Actinopteri; order Characiformes; family Alestidae; genus Brachypetersius; species Brachypetersius gabonensis. The sequence continues at coordinate 8,861 of JBBJLR010063007.1, forward strand.
CCATCGCGGTCGCTGTTGCAGCAGTGAACATGTGCCATGAGCCTCCAGGAACAAGGCTGGGAATTTTCATGATCACTAGTGTGATCAGTGTGGCATTAAAACCTATTTGACTTGTTTTGTTATATTCGTAAAAATACAGAAATTACAAATGTGAATATAGTTTACACTCAGTGTTGCCAACATTTAGTGAATCACGGCCCACATGACAACCCTCAGCTACAACATTAAAGTCATCTGCTAACATAGTTGGTCCCTCTTGTGCCCCCAAACAGCTCTGACCCATTGAGGTCTCTTACCAGACCTCTTAAGGTCTGTGGTTCTGCGCTGGCTGATCCTTTAAGATCTGTAAGCTGCGAGGTCAGGGCTCCACGGATTGGGCTGGTTTGTCCAGTATGTCCCATAGAAGCTCTGGGGTATCTGAGAGGCAACTTCAAATGGTTCCTGAACAGTGTTTGTTGTGTGGGTGAACCTGAAAGAGGACAGTGCTCGTACTGAACAGCTTCTCCATGAAGAAGTGAACTTCTGCAGTGACGTTTAGGTGTCAAAGGAATGTCCACATGAATGCAGAACTCAAGGTTTTCCACTAGAACATCACCCAGACCATCAGACTGCCTGCACCGCCTCACCTTCCCCCCATCGTACATCCTGGTGCTCTTCCCCAAGTGAATAACACACATGGGGCTCCAAATAATGTTGAAGAAAACATGGCTGTACTACTTTCTTCCATCACTATGTGGTCCAGTTCTTCATTGCAGGATCTGTCAGTGGTGGACAGAGGTCTGCATGGGCTCTTTGACAGGTCTACAGGTTCATACACAGCAAGGGGCTCTTCACTATGTGTTCAGAACGCTTTCTATCAGCATGAACTTCTTCAGCAGTTTGTTCTACAGCAGCTCTCCTGTGAGATGAGACCGGACGAATTGGTCTTCAGCTTCCCATGACCATCAGTGAACCCCATGCACCCAGGACCCTGTCGCCAGTTCTCCTTCTTGGAGCACTTTTGTCTCATTTCTGACCGCTGTACATTGCACACCTGCCATGTTGGAGATGCCATGATCAGTTGTCCAGATGCTTTTTAAAGTATTTTAGATCCTTTTGCCTGTTTCTTTTTTTTTTTCTCAACCTCAAGACCGGACTGACCACTCAATAGCTAATATAAATACCCCCCCCCCCCCCAACCCTTACCATCATAGTTCTCTACATTGACCTGCCAGTGGTTTTATTGTTGTGACTAATCAGTTTGTGACATATATGATCAGTATAGCCATCAGATTTACGTCTCCTTCAATAATTACACATCATAATAATAAAAAAAATCTACAGTTCTACAATCAGTGTTTCTGACAGAGTGACCAATCTCAGCTCCAGCTGAGTTACTGGGTGTTCTGGTGAATCGAGATCTTCGTGTATTCCAATAACAGTCACGTTTTTAACCATTAAGGGTGTTGGTCATTTTAAAAAGGGCTGTTTTTGTTGCGTATATGGACTGTAGGGATGGAGAGAGTAAACATACAATTTGACACAGTATTTACTTTTAAAAAAAAATGTGTTGTGTTTTATTTTAAGCGGTTCATACTGTCAAATTTATGCAGTTGCAACCTCACCTTCCGGTCATGCTTTATTTTTACCCCCCCGAGGTGCTACAGAGCATTGCTGAGTGACGCCACATTCTGAGCGTATGTCCTGTGTTCTTTTCTGAGCAGCTCAATCCCGGATTAGCTCGGTGACTGAGGTGCTGAGTGGCTGTCTGCCTCCTGACCCGGAGTGACCCTTCTGTGCTGGGGTGAGTGGATGAATGAGAGAAATTAAAGAGATGTTTTGTGATAAGACTTACCTCCGTAGTAATAATGGACCTAATTTCAAGGTTTTTGGTAGATAACAATGCAAAGTGAGGTGTGGAATACTGATGGGAAACATCCAATATTTACTGGTAGGACTGATTTAAGCAGGCTTGTAGGAATGGAATAAGTAGAAGATTTCAAATAGAGAATAATTGCAGAAAGTTCTGCTTGTCGGACTGGATTAAAAGATCTCTCTACTCTGACTGATTTTAAACAGAGCTGTGTCTGCAGATTGAGGCAGCAAATGTGGAGGAGTTGAATTTCTAGTTTGATTTCTACTTTATTGTTGAAAAAGTCGATAAAATCGTCACTACTATAGTTAGCAGGTATGGTTCTCTGCTTCCTGTGGTTCTGCACTTCTCTGGTTCCTAGTTAGTTTAGAACTGTACTAAACAGACACTTGGGATTATTTTTTAATGTGGGACAATACATGTTTGTGCTGTGGTAAGTGCTTTGTTGACTCGAAGGCTCTCCTTCTAGGCACAGTGAAAGGTTTACAAATTACTAGGGCTGCAACTATCGAATATTTTTGGAATCGAGTATTCTGTCGATTTTTTTCATCGATTAATCGAGTAATCGG
>JBBJLR010063018.1:0-11280 GCA_037577145.1 Brachypetersius gabonensis
TGTGTGTGTGTGTGTGTGTGTGTGTGTGTGTGTGTGTGTGTGTGTGTGTGTGTGTGTATGTGTGTGTGTGTGCGTGTCAGTGTGAGAGCTGGCTGTAAATTCTACAGGTTTAAGGGAAGCTGCCAATGCTGCTCAGTTAAAGAGACAGATGCTGAGAACACTCATCCATCCACTATTTCAAAATGGTATACTCTTAAAAATACAGGTAACAAAAAGGGCTCCTATTTAAGATGTTTTATTTTTAAGAGTGTGTGATTGCTTACACTCTAGAAGTGTCATCTTTCTAAATGAGTAGTTTAGTGTGTTGTGTGTACATTGGTATACAATTATGTGTGTGTGTGTGTGTGTATTTGTGTGTGTGTATGGGTGCTTGAACCTGCATGGACTGATTTGTCTGCACGCATGAGCGTGAGCGTGTGCTCCTGTTTATATTTGTTCATGCCAGTTCATGACAACTGGTGTGTACAAAGCAGAGTGTGTGTATTGACTGGTGAATGTTGCTAGATGAGAGTCTGGTATAATTTAGTTAAGATCAATACAACCATCCACACAGTGACCTTTATCACTGAACTTATTAGACACGCTCGATGGCAGATAGTCGCCTCCGGCGTTTCTCTGAGCTGTCACAAGGTTAAAGTTGAGCCCTACAGAAAACAGGCAGGGTGCTTTGGAGAGAAACTGTTGCAAGTGTTGCATTCTGGGAAAAAGCCAAGAGCTGACTACAGCTCTGCAGTGTCTCTGGAAAAGAAGCCCTCAAGCCAAGAGTGAAGGTGAAAATAAAACTGGAGGAAAAGCATCCATGCTGTTACAATGCAAGCAGCAAAATCAAATATGATTTATAAAATGAAATATAAAAAAATGTACTCGGATCAAAGACACAAAGAACAGAAAGCACATAAAGGACCCATACGGACAGAGCTGGGTCTGTTGGATGTTAAAGCTGCATTAGGGGTCAGACAGACCAGTGGGGTTATTGTGTCCTGACATGATAGCTTTCACTACAGCACTCTTGTGTTTGCTGTGCCTTTTGTGTGGCTATGGAAAAACCCCTCCATCATGAATTGGATTCCAATTCCATTTTCTCTTATATAATGGCACACACACACACACACACACACACACACACACACATACACACAGATATGTACACACATACACACAAAACACTACTGAAGTATTGACCAACATTTGACCAACGTATTGATTTACATTTGATGCTACAGGTTTTCAAATTTTGAGTTCTTTAAAAATGCTTGAAACCCTTAATTCTCCTTTGCCTGGCTGTTTGCTGGTCAGAATAAAAGTGCTACAAAGCTTCCAATCAATAATTTACACCCTCTGGCATCATCAGCGACTGGGACATATCTGACTGTCCTCATAATCGTCCTTTTCCTCTTGCTTTATCTTGTTTCATGCTTGTCCCAATTTGACACAAATCCTTTTGTTTGTTTAAACACTGTGTGATTCAAAGTGGCAAAGTGTTTGTTTTGAAAATCTTGTATTTTCAATTTAAAAATTACACTTACTAATACCGTAGTTGAGTGCAAGCACAACAGCTCGGTTTGATTTATTTATAGAATATAAGTGCTGTAGTGCGATTTCAAACACGACACATATCACGAATGTCGTATTAAAACCACTCTTTTGAATCGACATAACAATGCATTCATGTATTACTACATATACCCACCTGTTTAGCCTACAGCAGCTTAGACCACCATATACTGCTGTGCGTATACGCATATATATCTTGATCAGCTACAACATTAAAATCACCGGCACGAGAAAAAACATTGAGGTTTTTGTTACAATGGCCTGAGAGGGATATATATGGCAGCAAGCTGACTTGAAGTTGATGTGTTGGCAGCAGGAAAAAATGGCATGCAAAAGAATCTGAGCAACTCTGAAAGGGGCCTAACAGTGACTGTTACTTGACTGGATCAGGGCATTTCCAAAACAGCAGGTCTTGTGGGGTGTTCCCAGTGTCCATGAAGGCTCCACCTCACAGCATGCAGGACATAAAAGATCTGCAGTTAAGCCAGATACCACAGCACACCTTCAGAGATCTAGTGGAGTCCGTGCCTCTATAAGTCAGATCTGTTTTGGCAGCATGAAGCGAAACTACACAGTATTAAGTTGGTGTGTTTTATGTTATCACTAATTTTCACAAATCCAAACAATGGCTAGAGGAACCAGGAGGAGGAATCTGGAACCAAACCTGTGTTCTCCTCACCAACTCACACAATATCATCAACTTTTTATAAACAAAAACAAATCAAGATACTTTTTACTGTGTTCTTGATTGTCTGTATTTATTTTAACGTTAACTTTACTAGGGGAAAAGCACTTTATGACATGCTGAGAAAAAAACACTGTATCATTTATAATTTTCCTTGTTTTGATGTATTGTTTTATATATATATTTGTATTGTTTTATATATATATGTTTCTCTGCCTTTTACCCTATGACTAATGTGTTCCAGCAAATCCAGCGACCCTGTCTATTATAATATTTATGTCTATTAACCAATCTAATGACATAATATGCATTGATGTCTTTTTTAATGCATGTTGTAAAGCCACACAATACTAACTAGGATGTCCCTGATTTTTGCCACTTTGCTGGAGCCACTGAAGCTTTTGTTTTAACACACACACACACACACACACACACACACACACACACACACACACACACAAACATACAGCTCCAGAAAAAAAAGAGACTACCATATATAGGGCTGCTGTTATGCACACACACGTCACAAATAAATGATGGTGCTCAAGCCCCCCAACACCCCCCTCCCCCCCCAAAACAAATTTCCCTATGTGTTTCACTACATCTGACAAACACAGCCCTAATAGTACCACAACAATTTCAGAAAAGAGGAAAACATACATCTGGGGGTCAGAGAAGTTAAAAAAAAAAAAAGAAACTGTGGGATGATGCTCAGGCATCGCTTGCAGATGTTTGAAAATGTTCATCTTTAAATGAATGGCAAATTAGCTGAAAACATTACAGTAGTTTATAATACTGTCTTTACAAGGTTGTAAAGTTAACTTCATTTTAGTAAGGAAGATCGCACTTCCACATATTTGTGTGGGATTTTCTGATTTGTATTTAGTTGTATTATGTAATATATATGAAATTGTTTCTGTGTTGCGCTGTGGTTTCTTATTTCTATATTGATAGTGAAAATATAATTCTTCAAATTTCATTCTTTGGATTAGGGGAGGCTTTGTGTGCAACTTAATGCAATGGATGTCTGGGTCTTGTCACCACCGATTATTCAGACTCAATAAGTTCCTCTAGATTGAAGAACTTCACATCAAATGACTGAATGGTTTTTCTTACTTTTTAATCACTTATGATTTATACTTCTATATATTTTAAGACTCAGTGAAACAATTAAAACTATTCAGTCCTTTTTTATGCAGTTTACAGTTTAGAGAGACAAGGTTTTCCTATAATATGATTGACCTAAAAAAGACCCATAGGCTACAGAAGATGCACACAAGCTATACTGGCTTCAGCTTGGAGTAGCCATGGGAATCTGATACATCGCCACGACAACAGGCCCCACGGACAAAGGATTCCATTGTCCCCTGAGGAATAACAGGATACAAGCACACATACTCTCTCTTTCACACACACACACACACACACACACACACACACACACACACACACACACACACACAAAAGATACCCGAAGGACACACAGTAACAGCTGTGTACCCCAGTGTCATCAGAGTTTGTATGTCACTCTGGGTACATTTTTCCCAGGACATATACACAATACACACTGAGCTATGCTCATAAGAAAAGGAGCAACACACACACACACACACACACACACAGTGAAAGCCAAGAAGAAAGAACTCTACATCACCCCCCTGGGTGGGTCCGTAGGCCCATCTGTCATACCCAAAAGCTCTGCTATACACACACACTCACACGCAGGCAGTGTTACGTCGGATGCGTGTGTGTGCCTATGTGAGTGGGTAATACTGCAGTGCTTCTAAATCTGTTCTCTTTAGCTCCCACACATTATCACAATATGGGCTAAAGAGAGCCCACAGCCAACTACAAACAAACGCCACATACACTCGCCCACACACATCCTTCACCGGCCCTTTCGAGAGTGGGGTTTCTTCAGCTGTGCCATCTCTTTCTCAAAACAACATCACACACAATCAAACAGCGTGGATACACTCCCATTCCACATGCAGATAGCAGCTTCTAAGCTTTCACTCACTCACACACACACACTCTTCCCGCACTGATAAAGTCAAAGCCTTCACAGAGATTGCTTACAAAGATGATAAAGAGGACAAGTGAGGAGGTGAGAGTGAGGCAGAGAGAGAGTTTATATGTGACGGAGAGGAAGCATGAGTTAAGCTCCTTCTTGGTACATGTCATGATCATGAAATTTTAGGTCATGGTTATTTGACACATAGTTTCAATTAATAATTTATTACTAATCCATTGGTGTTCTGTCTATCTATTTCTAAAGTGACCAAATGAGCTGACTGGCTTCTTAGCTGTCAGAACTTTCAGTTTGTGACTCAGAACTTATGACTTCCAACTATAGGAAGAATCAAAGACAATCCACCCCCCTTATACACACACACACACACACACACACACACACACACACACACCACTCCCCAACTGGGAATTCCTACTCGCAGTCAGAATGGTGTTCTCAAGCCCAGTTCAGTATATGACGTCAAACAAACATTGCAACTCACAGAGTCAGCAGTAACAAAGTATCTACTTTGAAGTGAAGTTTGCTTACAGACTGTGGTTTTTAATCTACACCACTGACAATAAAGTTCTCTCTGGTTTGAGAAGGTAAACACATCAAGAACGACAAAGTGTGTGTTCTGTCATTTGTTGCTGCCTTTTACAATATAAGTATATCACAATAATAACAGTCAAACTGGAATATGTTGCAGACACACAACAAACACACAAAGTGCAAGAGTACTCATTAACTGCTGACGGCCAAAAACATACATCCCTTTAAAGTTACCATGGAGATAAGCACAAATGTCCCTTTAACATCTCCATGGAGACTCAGTTCTCATAAGAAACAGGTAGAACAGCCCCCTAGTAATGATCTACGTTCAGTTACAGCGGCTGTAGTATGAGGAATTCACAGTTCAAACAGGACACACATCTGACCTGGTAGAACGAACTACATCTCCACCTGAATTGAACCTGCCCTTTGAATCCCATTTTCAATATCAGCCTATTCTTACTGAAAGTGAGGTGGGGAGAGATGTGTTTTCGTTCAGTCAGATAGGAGCCCTCCCCTCCCTGTCTGCTCTGTTCTGTTCAGTCTGAATCACAGCCCTCTCCTTTTCGCTCGTGCTCTGAATTTGAACATGAGCAGGGCTGCTGCCCCTGCTTGTCACGGCCACATTCCTGTCATCACTTATTAAGCGGTGAACACTCTCAATGTAGGTCCACTACAGCACAATACTGATCAACAATGTCAGGTTTAGAGATATGGTTCTCAAAGTAACTGCTTGGACAGGATTCCTGAATGGATTGAGATCCAGACAGCAAAATACTCATTTGTGAACCTGAGAGGGATAAATGACCTCCTGCAGGACACAAAAGGTACAGTCTAAGTTGAGTATAGAGCAATGGTTCTTCATTCTGGTCCTAGAATACTGTTGCACTGCACATTTTGGTGGTCTCCCTGTGCTTGTACACTAACCTAAACTCAGGTGACATCTAGCTGAGATCTAATTAGATCTAACTGAAATAACCTGTGCAGGTCAGGAGTATCCCAGGACCAGAGCAGGAAAAACTGGTGACTGAATGTAAACTGTGAAGGAGTTTAACTGTAAGAGTGCAGCATCTAAATACAAACATTCTGCTAAATACTGAAATACTACATGTTTTGAATACTAAATGAATCTTTGCTATTCAGGGAGGTCTTTACAACACAGCTGTCACAGCCCTCATGAACAACTTTTAGATTCAGACTCAGATTCATTTAGTGCTAAAAGACCCATGCTAAATTTGCGTATGCCACCTTCTAGGCCTTCTTAAAGGGAGAGTGTCTGACCACAGAGCTGCTGTACACTGGATATTTGTGGATATTGGACTTTTCTCAGTGTAGCAGCAACAGTGACTTGGGAAAACAACACAAATGCCAGGATCTCACACAAAACAATGCCAACACCACACTGCTGTATTAGGAAAGATCCACCAATGGGCCTAATAATATCTGGTCAGTAGAACATCAGCCAACAAAAGTGGAGTAGAGAAAATCTGACAAACATTATATGAAAAGAGATGGGCTGCAGTCTACTGTACACCCATTTTGTGGACAAGGCTGGTGTTACTAATGTCCACCTCACACACGACCATGCCAACACCACACTGCTGCGTTAAGAATGATCCAGCCATGGCCCTCATACTATCTGTTGAACTTCAGAAACCAGCCAGAGATGCACGGGTTAGAGGGGATCTGACAAACAGGACAGGACTGAGTGTAACTCTACCCCCATATGGACAGAGATGCTGTTGCTGATGGACAGAGGAATGTCCTGACGCTCCATCTTCTCACCTTGTGTAGTTTCCACATGGCCCCGAGCGCCTTGACCTCGTGCGCGGAGTGTCTGCCCTCCTCCAGGCACTGGTAGCACACGGGCGTCTTGCACTGTACGCAGTACATGCTGAGGTTCTCCAGTTCGTGCTCCGTGCACGTGGAGGTCTTGCGCGGGCTCGCGCGGCGGCTGATGCGTCCTTGCGCGGGCGGCACGAGCCGGTGTTTGGCTAGCGGCCCGCGCGGCGGATGGCAGCGCACTCGGCACGCGTCGCAGTAGAAGACATCGCACTGCTCGCACAGCACCGTGGCCTCGCGGGGACTCTTCTCGCACAGTTGGCAGCGCAGAGCGGCCGCCTTGCTGTGCTGATAGCGCTCCACCACCGCCTCCAACACGCGGTTCTTCGGGAAGCCGCGCAGGCCGCGCTCGTCCAGCGTCAGGCTGCGGTGGCACTGCGGGCACGTCAGGCACGCGTTGCGCGGTATCATCATCATCATCATGGCTGGAGGATGAGGGTGAGGATGAGGAGGAGGCGGCGGTGGCGCACCGGAGGCTGCCGGAGGAGGCAGCAGGTGCTGCTGCTGCTGTTGGGGCGGCGGGGCCGGAGGGAACACGCGCACCCCGTTGGGGGACTTTGGGCACGGCGTGGTGGGCGCGCTAGCGAAGCCCCCGTACGAGCCATAACCACTGTCGGCCTCGCTGTACAGGCTCATCTTGTCCAGGTCCAGGTAGTCATAGTCGGACGCGGAGCCCGAGGCTCGGCCGCTCTGGGGAGACTCCGCGTCCGGCGTCTGCACCAGGATGTTCCGCGCGCACACCAGGCAGATGTTATGCGAGCACGGCAGAATGATAGGCTCCCGGAAAAATGAGCCGCATACCGGGCACTTCAGCTCCTCTTCCATCTCCTCCATTTTTGCTGAAAAAATAAAGAAGCTCAGTCAGGAAAATAAAAACAGCTAGAAGCCTCAGCCTCCGTCTCCAGTTCTCTCTCTCCTTGGAATGCACGCAGAGAGCCGGAGGAGGGGAGCTTTATACCGCGGGCGGAGTCATCTCCCAGACCCCTATTCTCAACAAGCTTCCACCAGTAACCGAGGACCACTGTAAGCAGCTATTCGCCAGAGCATCTGCCAGATAAAGTGAAGCGACCAATCAGCGTGCAGCAAGAGGCGTCCCGACAAGGGCATTTCTACTAAAGCGGCCTAAATATGCGTTAGAACCACGTATAAAAACAATGTTAGTATCCTGAAAGTGGTACACAAGACAGATTATCTGTAAAAAATAAAATCAACCCCGTTTGGTACTCTTAAGGCCACGTGCAAGAAAAAGAATCAAAACAACCAGCAGCCGGTGACCTGATTGTTATGGAGTTGTCCCTGAGACTGGAAGGTTGTGGGTTTCAATCCATTACTGCCAGTGGCACCACTGAGATACCCTTAAGCAAGGTACTGTCCCCACACACTGCTCCCCAGGTGCTAGGTTGCAGGCTACCCAATGCAGTTTTACATTGTTTACACCAAGAAGTGTGTTTACTTTGCAACCAGTCAGAGCTAGGAGGAGTGTCCCTTCCCCATGTATTGAAGGAATTGAAAGTGATGACAAGTTAGCAAAAGTCACTGTAAATAGTGCCATATCTAAGTTGCCCACATTATCTCATGTCTAATTAATTGATTAAAAAAACAATTGAATAACTGTATAATTGTGAGCAGGACTGGAGCACAGCAGAGAGGGACATGGAGGAAAAATCCACAATCCTCATCTTCTCCACTGCAGGTTTAAAGACTGCATGACTGAAGACGTGACACACCCCGCAAACCCCTCACAGACCCTCTTTTCCTTCCTTCCATCTTCCTTCACTGAGACCACCTGACACCTAAATTAAAACTGAAAATCAAAGTCTACTTCACACACACACACACACACACACACACACACACACACACACACACACACACACACACACACACACACACACACACTCTTAGCTATTTTCTTTCTTCCAATCATACTGTGCACTCACACATTATACTGTTCTGTCGTAAACAAACGAGACTCTACTCCCAAGCTGCCACTGTGAACACTCTGTATTTCTTTGTAATACATTGCATTCCTTTGCATTTTTGCACACTTAAGGACTCTGCTGCTAGAATAGTGTTTTTGCCCTCTTTAGTCCTGTCGTGCCTGCACTTGTGTAGTCTTGTGGGGTTTTTGTTCATTGTGTGGTTTCAGTCTTTGTTCTTTGTGTTGCTCCATGATTCTAAGTGAATGCGGTTTCATTTCATTGTATTTTGTTTTTATGGTTGAAATGACAACAAACACCTTTTTGACCCAGCTTCGCTTGACTCTAGTTGACAACAAAGTGAAATTAGCCGGTGCTTAATCACTACACAGGCTGCAGATTCTGCTCTACACAGATTCAACCGTATCTGCAGATTCAACCACACAATTCTGCTCTACACAGGAGGCGTAAATGGAGTGCGTCTGAGACTCGTCAGCTAGTATTAGCAAACCCAGGTTCCCCATTACAACTGGTCAGAATCCAAAAATGTGAAAACATTGGACACAGTTCAGTCCCATAAATATGACTGCATGAAACAGTTAACTTCAGATTCTAATATCTGTGTGTCTTAAAAAAAAAAGTTTTTTAAATTTACTGTGAATATGTTTACATGGGCCTTTTATGTGTAAATTCAGAACAGTGTATTTTGCTGAGTAATTTGCTGAGTGAATGTGTGGAGCTGTTGTGAATATGTGTGTAGTGTGTTTCAGACACAGCAGAAGCTTAAATTTAACACAGTTCCCAGTTTCTGAGCTCACTTACTCAGAAGGAGAGTTTAATTTAAATTAATTTGAGGATATTTATGGTGTGTGTCTGCTGTTACTGACTTTCCACAGTTGAACAGACACGTGGTGAAGGGCGTTCAGGTTAAAAATCTGCTCCAGCATGAAGGCTTGTTGGTGACATTTCTTATTATGTAATTTGCATAACAGATGGTTGGGAGGGGTTCATGGATTCATTTACAATCTTAAAAGCCCATTTGCATCCACCTTAACACCCCTGCAGCCCTTTTTCTGCAGCATCTTCAGTTTCTGAAGGTTTCTGGTGGCTTGATAGTTTGCAACCTTGATAGTTTGCAACTCTCACACAGGTCCAAAATATCAAAAACCTTTTTGCATTTATTCCATTGTTTGCAGTAAAACTGCTATGAGAACGTATATGACCTTTAAAAAATGAATACAGGAATCAAGTTTTTGTAGGAGAAAAACATTAAACATATAATGAATGTTGATGTCAAAAGATTCTTGCCAAGTATTCTGGATCATTACTATGCTTTTTTAAAACAATGTAAAGGACAGTGTAGTCATTTTTAAACTGAGCAAGGTTTTGTTCCAGCAGCAGAAAATTACAGTGCAGGGCAATGGTCATGCAATGATCAGACCAAACCATGAACTATGTGTCCAATTTACTGCTCAACCAGACGCAGTCCCTTAACGTAGCCTTGCTCAGGATTTATATACGAGCTTGCAAGCTGTGGCAACTGAATTTAGCAGCTGGGCTTAGGTGTGTTTTTCCTGACTGGTTACACACATTTCTTAGAACATCAAATACATTTTTTTCCAACCTGAACATTCATGATGTGCATTAATCTCAAAAATGTTTAAGTGTTAAAACACTCACTTTTTGGATCAACCCCATGCAGAGCTGCTCGTTTATGTAACTTTCAATCCATACATTCCAAGGACAAGCAAAAAATGCAGATTGTTCATTTTTGTGGACACCCCAAACACAATGGAATTTTACATCTTTAGTAACTGTTTCTCAGATTTTTAACTACTCATCTTCTGCCTATTCCAACCTCTCTGCCCTTTTATCCTTCAGTGTTTTTGTTTTCCTGAGCTAACCTGCAACTTTTTGCTATCATGTCTGCAAGGGGAGAAACACAGAAGCACGTAATAGGAATCCAGAGGCAGTATTTATTGAAACAAAAAGGCAAGGTCAAACTGTTCAACTCAAAACACTCTTCAGTCCTGAGGGCTCTGCCTCAAGGAGCCTCGCTACTCCTTGGAATTCCCTCAGTTCCTTTTTGTTGTCCTGAAGTCGCCTCAGTCTGTACCTTACAGACTGGAACCTTTGAGAGTCCGCTGGACAATGCACTGTCCTGTCCCAGCCACAGTCTTTCGCACAGCTACTCCTGTATGAACACAGAGAGAGATAGAGAGGGAGGTAGAGAGTGTAGATGGAACACCCCTTCCGGGACTCATGCCACTCGTCTCTCTCTGAATACGCTGCTCTCCTCCAGTCCACTGGGAAGCTTGTCTTTCTTCTCCTTGTGGCTGTCGTAGAACACAAGAGCACCCCAACCACGGTCCGCTCTCACTCATACCCGACTGTCCCCAGCACCAGTGTCAACCACAGGGCAATACGTTTCCTGAGCTCAAAGACTCGACATACAGTGATTCTTTTCCTAACAGCTATACATAAGGGTTCCTGTCCCTTCCTTAACATAAACGTACTCTCCAGAATGTTGGTTTTCAGACATAGTTATTTAGGATTGACTGTTGGTGACCACGCACCGGGCTTTATCCTGTCTCACCACCAATCACAGTGCGACACATATACAGCTCCTACTGAGCGCAGCTGAGGATACTCATTACCTCACTACTCCTGTCAGCTCTCTCCCCAGGAGCGCTCCAAGCTAGAACACCTGTGTG
>JBBJLR010063029.1:0-10000 GCA_037577145.1 Brachypetersius gabonensis
AATCTCACATAGTTACCCTGTTTCTTGTCCACGTGGCTGAGAGTGGTGTGCAGGACGTGGGAGATGGTGTCCTCTGTGGATCTGCTGGATCGGTAGGCGAACTGAAGCTGGTCTGTGGTGCTTGGGATGGAAGAGGAGATGGTGTTCTTCAGCAGCCTCTCAAACACCTTCATTACCACCGAAGTCAGTGCAACCGGCTGGTAGTCGTTCGGGCATGAGGGCTTGTTGTTCTTGGGCACGGGGATGATGGTGGCTCTTTTGAAGCACGGACTTTGCCAGGGACTCGTTGAATATGGAAGTGAACACACCTGCTAGCTCAGCACAGCAGCGCAGCAGACGGCTGGTGGTGCCGTCTGGTCCCGCCGCTTTCCTGGTGTTCACTCTCCTCAGCGCTGCTCGGACGTCACACTCCATGAAGCTGATCACTCGTTCCTCGCTGATGACATCACCGTCCTCCATTGTCAGGCTGTAGTTAGCACTAGCCGCCTGGCTAACCTCGAAACGGGCGTAGAACTCATTCAGCACTTTGGTGAATGCGGAATCGGCGCTGATAGTTCGTGATGGTGCGCAGTCCATGCCACATACTCTGTGTGTCACCCTGATGGAAGTGAGACTCCATACCGGCGTTTGGCATCTCTCATTGCGCGCCGAACGCCGTATGAAGCCGCTTTGTATGCGCTCATATTGCCGCTGGCGAGACCCGCTTTGTAAGTGGTGGTCCTGGCATTCACTGCAGCGCGGATCAATCTGTCCACCCACGGTTTCTGGTTCGGGAACATGTTTACTCTCACTGAAGGGATGATCTCCTCTGCTAGCATGCTAACAAAGCTAACTGCTACCTCCGTAAACTCGTTGATGTCGTCCGTGCATGCCCGGAACATGTCCCAGTCTATGTCATTGAGTGCGTCCTGTAGCATAGCTTCTGATTGGGCAGACCAGCGTTTCACCTCCCTTGTGACTGCCTCTTCCTTACGTATGGTTTGTTTATATTGTGGGATGAGGAAAATGGCGAATTTTCCAAAAGCTGGATGTGAAACAGTTTTGTAACCCTGCTTGTATGGTGTGTAGCAATGGTCCAAAATTCTGTCTCCCCTCGTCGGACAAGTTCGGCATGACTTGTCTGAGGTTTGCTTTATTAAAGTCTCCTGCTACAATGAGGGCTGTGTCTGGATCTTTGTTTTGGAACACAGCACTCAGCATGTAGTTCAGACAGAGCCATTCTTGTATCCGCGTGGGGTAGAATGTAGACCGCTGTGGTGATGACCGAGGTGAACACGCGGGGCAGGTAGAAAGGGCGACACTTAATGCTCAGGTATTCCAAATGGGGTGAACAGCCGCTGGAGAGAGTGGAAATGCTCCTTACATCGCACCACTTTCTGTTAACCATGCGACACACTCCTCCACCTTTGGTTTTGTTTGACTCTGCTGTTCTGTCCATGCGGAACACTGAGAATGAGTCCAACGGAGTTACGGCACGGTCCGGCACAGTGGGGGTCAGCCATGTCTCAGTGAAACACAGAATGTTACTATCCCTCGCTGGAAAGTAACTCTGGCTCTTAGGTCGTCTAACTCTGGCTCTTAGGTCATCTTGTTCTCCAGGGACTGTACATTAGCCAGCAGGATACTGGGCAGTGGTGCACGGTGCACTTGCTGTCTCAGCCTGTTTCGGACGCCAGCACGTGTCCCCCGGCGTTTCTTTGGTCTGCGCCTCGGGCGAGCGTCGCGTCCATTGTTGTTGTCCGGGCTGCGCAGTATCTCAGTCGGCCACGACGGGTCCGGTTTAAATGTGTCAGAGATTAAATGTTTATATTTTCAACATATTACCAATGTTGAGAAGCGTTCTGCTGTCATAAACTATTAAACCAGCTGACTTTGGAACAAGAAATAAGACAATAAATAAATAAGAAACTAAAAAAGAGCACAGACTGTGCGGAGCAGTCAGGAACGTGTGTGGACGTGGCCGCGCCATCTTTTGGAAAACAGTAGAGAAAAAAAGTAGCCAAAACACCGATATTCTCGATAACACCTATATATAAGCTCGATATTCAGAACAGTGGCTCCAGTGTTGCGAGTGCTGCGAGAGCTTATGCTCCGTTAAAAATAAATCAATAACAGCAGTTTTGGAGTCTGTTTTCTTGCTGTTAACATAGGAATGGCAGTGGGAAGTAGTGTTGTGTTGTTCACGATCTTTCAAGTAACATACTGAACCGAATTACTTAAGTGATTCGGTTTAGTACATTCACCTAAAATACACCGCTCAACCACGCCCCCCCCCCCCCCAATGCTACCTGTCATCCACCCTCCCTTCTTCGTTACCGCCCCCGTCATCTCTTCCGTCAGATGATTTTTTTAATTTGCTTTAATCCATGTGGCTAACAAAAATATTTACAGCGTCTTTACAATCGGAGTACCTTCATTAGCTAGACAATGTCATATTATTCATTCATCACTAGTGACCTGTAAAAGGCAAATATGATTATAATTATTATACTGAACAGCCAATGGCAGGAAACAGTTAACTAGAGCATTTAAAGTTAAAGGACACTCTTGAATTTGACGCTGCATCACCACAAAACTGTTACATATTAAACATGCACTGTGTTATTTTCTATGTTTATTTCACTCAACAACTTTTCAATGCTGAAATTATTGGATAAGTGTTAAAATTCTGTAGTATGAAACAACGTTTGACAGGGAGAGTACATCATCAAGAGATAGGGAAGGCAAGAGAGTGATAGAAGTGAGAGAGTGATCTCCATTCTCATGTTTAAATTGTCGATATAACTTTTAGAGCATATATCATGGAAAAAAAATTCCTTACTTTAATGTTTGGTTTTGTTCAAACAAGTTTAAAAATGCACCAATTACTCCACATATGGATGATAAGCTTCATATTTCAGTTTTTTGTTGATGTCACAAAACCTACCCATTTACATACATTTGCTTATTCAGCCAGCAGTGGTTTTGCCTCACCCATTTTAACTGAAGAAAGAAGTTTTTCAGCCCGTATTGCTTTTTGAATAAGACACAATACAGAGCAGCATATTTAGACAGGGATCATTTACGCATATCAGTCTTAAAGGTGTAAAAAAGCTGATCGTGGCAAAAATCATCATGCAAAATGTATTATTGTTATTATTGAATGTTGTTGGTAGATAAATGCACACAAACATAAGTGAACCTCTGGGTAATAAAGAAAAAATTTTGACTATGGGCTCTTTAAATAAAAATGAAATTACTGTCCGGTTTATTAGGCAGAGAGAGAAAGAGAGAGAGTGATCATTTTGCCACTGCAGTCAAACTGCTACAGTACTATATAATCTAAAATCCTTTTTTTTTTCTATTTCTCTATTTCCTTTCAAAATAATTTGAGCCTCATCATTAAGATGACAGAGTGCACCTACCACTCCCAGCAACTGACGCCCCCTCTTTATTTCGTCCTACAATCGGTAATATTCATTTTTAACCTTTAACAGCTATCTGCACTCAACTCGTCCATGCCACAGCGTAACACCTCTGTTTGCTGTTCCTAACAAAGAGCTTATCATTTAACAAACAGAGAAAGACAGAGTGAGGAAGAGAAAGTGAGAGAGATAAAAAAGAGAGCAAGATATATTGGAGAGCGATAAGAGGCAGGGAAAGTGTGTGAGAAAGCAGAGAGGGAGAGAAAGAGTGTAAAGAGAAACAGTGATAGAGACAGAGAGAGGGACTAAAGACAGAGAGATGGCAAAGAGAGGGAGAAAGGAAAATAAGAGAGAGCCAGAGCGAGAGGAAAAAGAGTGACTGAGAAGGTAGTGAGAGGAAGCAAGAGGAGGGAGAGAGAGAGAGAGAGAGAATCAGACCAGAAATAGTGGGTGGAGGTTAGGGGAGGTGGAGGTTGACAGAGATGAGTGAAGGAGTGGAGGGAGGAGCAAAGAAAGAGAGAAAGCGAGGGAGGAAACAGGAGGAGGAGGGCGAGTGAAATATGGAGAGGGGATGGGGACAATGAGGCAGATCAGTCTCGGCTGAGGGCGCAGGCAATTAGAATAAAATTAGCTGGACCTTGGCAAAGGCTAGGCCATGCAGAGAGGCCAGAGAAAGAGAGAGAGAGAGAGAGAGAGAGAGAGAGAGAGAGAGAGAGAGAAGGAAAGACATGGAGGAGACTAGGAGGAGAGTATCCTGGTGATTAAAACAGAATGATTAGCCTGGCGTGTGTGTGTGCTTGTAGCTGAGCAGCGGGGTCACCTGCAACCTGAAGGGAGAGAGAGAGTCTGACAGTAATGAAAGCAGGCTCTCTCTCCTTCCCCTGCTCGCCCCACACTGGGGCCAAACTCTCTGTCTTCACGTCTGTCTCTCACTCATGCCATGTCTTATGTTTTTTCTCTCTTTTGTATGCAGTTTTATCCCCGTCTCCAGTGTCTATCCTCTGTTTTTTTCTTGACTTTTTAAGGACAATGACTTTTTTGACCGCAACACCCTCTCTCACACACCCTCACTCTTTGGAAGAATGGCTTTGCTCTACATTTGAGCTTCTGCAGTCCTTTTTTGTACTATACGGGAATACATGCAGTGTGTAACACTGTATTGACTCACAGTTAGTAAACCAAGCCCATTTTTAGTCTACATCGGTTATTAAAATGTGTCGTTTTGTTGTTGACATGATGTTTACTTTATAAAAATAAACATTCTGTAAAGCTAAAGCTTCAATTCTCACTAACATATGTGGGCGTTTTGACATATATCACAGTGTTGTGTACTAGAAGAAACAATAACAGCTTCAAAGCGAGACAACCGAGACACAGAGTACTGTTATCACTGTTGGAGAAAGGAAATTAGTTTTAATTTAAATGCATGTAAAGGTTTAATTCAGGAATTTCAAGCCATTTCTGTGAATCTGATTGCTTGAGGTTTGCAATTTACATACTGCATCAACAGCTTTACAGTTATGGCATTTAAACATTTGAGCCTGTGCTAAAGCAGCATTTTTGTTTTCACATAAAAAATGGTTGAAAATTAATGAAACAAGACACATCTAATCACATTTGAAACATCATAAAACATGTATTATTAATTAAAGGTTTAGAATATATACAATGCCTCCACTTCTTTTAATGAGCTCTGGGTGGGACATAATGCAAACTGAACGGTGACATTATTTTACTATATACAGAAGTAACCAGTTGCTGCCCTAGACTGCAGTCTTCCCAGAACCTTTTGCAATTTAGATCTGAGGATGTGCTACTTAGTGTGTGAGGATGTTGAAGGATTGGAGGAAAAGATTATTCATTGTAAATCTAAAATGAACTCAGGCAGGTCCAAGACATTCACAACATTAACCTCTTCTCCTTCTTCAAGATGCCTGTTTCCGATCAAACAGAACACTTTAAACTGCCTCTCATCTTGACTGTGAGTCTGTCTGTCTGTCTGTCTGTCTGTCCGGGACCCTCCTCATCTCCAGTTGCTTAGAGGCTCCTGCATGCTCCTCTCCCATGGGACATAATCACTTGCACAGGCTCATATTTTTTGGCTCTTGATCATGTTTCAGGCTAGTTGGAGGTGAACACTGTAATCTGGATTAAACTGTATGCTGGCCAGTGACGACTCAAATTTGGACACATCAGTTCAACAGGACCTTGGACAATCACCACCCAGACATTTGCCATCTCAAGGCTTATCTACTGCGGTGGTTTCTGGCTGGCCTTTCTGTGGCTGGCCTTGCAACTGAATCAGAACACAGTGGCAAGGCTTGTCTTCAATCTTCCTAAATTCACTCATCTCACTCTGTCGCTGCTTTCCCTTCACTGCCTGCCTGTAGCTTCCCAGGTCACATTTAAAGCCCTGATACTTGCCCACAAAAACCAAAAACCTGATACTTGCCCACAAGGAGACCATCTCCAACCCACCTGATGGCAGTGGACAAAGCCAGATCAGTAACTAGAGCACTTCAAGCTTCAGGTACAGCACAGCTTGACCTCACTTCCTTCAAGGCACATGGAATATAAGCATCAAGACTCATTCTGTCCAATCAGCACAGTCACTTGCTGTCTTCAAATGCAGATTGAAAATGCGTTTAAATAAGCACTCATCTAGCTATACTTTATGTAATGCCTTTATTGAGTTTATGCTGTGTCTCACTATTTTATAGTGTGTCTTTCTGAGGATCAGCACTGACTATTGTTTCTGGCAGTATCTTATACTCTAACCTATTATAGTAGCTATGAATACATTCTCTGTGTAGACAACAAAGCACTTTTATGACTCACTCTGAATAAAGCATCTGCAAAATGGCATACATGTAAATGAAATCAATGAAAATGGAAAGAAATCTTTTTCATTTTCTGTTGACATTTCTGTGTCACGGGAGCATGGGCAGGTTCTACTACAAGCCAGTTAGAGTCACTATGACCTCCCTTTTAAACTCCTATTATGTTATGATTTGTAATTAGCTTCATATTAGGTTGACTGCCAATCCCTGCATGAAATCCCAACCTGGCTTTAGACCATTCATTCATTTAGAACTTCTTTTTTTGCTATGGCTCCTATTTTTGGACCACAAATAGTAGTCTATCAGTACAAAGCTCTACTTGTTCTGTTCCTGTTGGCATTTCACCAAGTTGTCCAGTGTCAGTTTTATATACCAGAAATGATTGTCCCAGCCCAAAACAGAGGTTACAGTGTAGGCAGTCATGTTAAAAACAGGTGTATCCATATAGACTAGACCCAGAAGAAGGCCAGAATCCCCAGATTCTGAAAGTAAATAAGTCTGTGAACAAGCTGCAGATATGATTTATAATGGAAGGATGGGGTCAGGGTAGAGCTGGAGGTTACCTGGAAGAATCCCAGATGAGAGAGTTCATGTTGTTCTCCACCAGATGGGAGACATCATGACGAAGTTTAACTGTTAGTCCCTCTCACTGTGATTTTTTTATTGTTGTGTCTTATGCATTCATTCTATATGTTATTAAAGAGTTTTTCCGTTTAGTTCTCACTTCCTCAAGTTCTCAAGGAGTATTTCCAGTTGGATCTCTGTTCCATTTGGTGTTCCTTCCTCATATTCTTAAAGAGTTTTTCCTTGTGGATCTTGTTTCCACTTGGTTATTTTGCATTCTCTCAGTCCAGTGTTTCTTTATGATGCTCTTTTATACAGTTTCACTTTTTGATTGATTTTTCCTAATGTTCTTAGGGAGTTTTTATTTTTGTGTCTCGGTTCTTCTCTGTGTTTCCTCTTTCATCCTCTTTGAGAATTTTGTTCTTCTGTCACTGTCACTTTCAAAGTGTTGATCTTTTCACCGTTAGGAGTTTAAAAGTCATTTAGGTGTGCCCAAAGCTTTAGCAACATTGTCATACGGCCTTAGGGGACCAGTCTTTGCTAGCAGAACCAACAGTTTGCCACTAAATGCAGCCCAGATAACAGGGTGTTCACATAAACGCATGCAAATGGCTCATCAATAATACAGATAGGGGAGGCCACTCAGAGGCTGCATTGTGGGGACGAGATAAGTGCAGTGGTCCGCTCTGGAGACCATGTCTCACCGGGCCTGCTGAAGGATGGCACTGAGGGGAAAGTTGCTGACTGAGTGGTGCTGTGTTGTCCTCTGAAGGAGGCCAGTGGAGCCGCAGTGGTCATTAGCAGTGACTGAGCTATGCTAACGCTAACGGGGCGTCCTCTCTGGGGAAGTAGGCTGCAGATTGATAATCAGAGCAGAGGCGCACTAATGGAGCACAGTGGCTAAGAGTGATGCATGTAGTGCAGAATGCTCTCCAAACTGCCCAGAGGGGACAGCTGCCTCCCAGGGGCCCCCTCTCTCTCTTTCTCCGCATTTCTCTCTCTCTGGGCCTTGTCTCACTGCACATTCCTCCCCTTTGCCCTTCTTCTTCTGTTTCTCAACAAGCCACCTGTTGATCTCTTAATAGGGGGAGGACAACCCGTACAAGTTGCAGGCTTTACTCCTGATAACGTTGGCTATTTTATTCATTGGTTCTCACTTGTAGTGTAATGTGTAATGTGTTTGGAACTGTGAGCGCCAAGCAATCAATTGCAGTGTTAACATTTATCCTTACGGCTAAAGTTTTACTACCATAGCAGAAAAAGGAAATGAACTGAAAATGACCCTCCCCTTCGTCAACAATGTGAAATCGCTCACCACCAATTCTACAAAGTGAAATTGCTAGAACCTCACCCACCCCCGACCCCACCATTCAGCAAAGCGAAATCACCAAACCTCTTGATCTACAGGAAACGCTGTAACAGATATGACATTTGTGTACAGTGCCTTGAACCTTTTTGCTTGAGTCACTATTATTTTTAATATATTATATTTCACAGAACTTGTGTTGGATATTTTTTCATAAATGACACGGTCGCTAAAATTCTGAATTTTGTGCTTCCTCATGTTGTTCTTGACCGTTTTTGTTTTTACCTTTGGTACAGTGCTGTGATCAAATTTACTACCATATATTTGCAACAAATTGAGGAAATCTGGAAAGGTAAAAACTTTTTCATGGCTATGAAAAGCTATTGTCAAACAGTTTTCTTTTGTTTTATCACATAAAGAACCATTCTTTATGTTTTGTCCACATTCTTGTCATTTCTTGACCTAGAAAAAATTTACTTTGTGGTCCCTAAGTACAAACATCTTCTAAGATTTTTGATTGAGTAGTATTTATTCAAATAAATCTAGTAAAACACATACAAACTGCTATGAGTACTTTGTGATTTACTAATGTACTAAATGTTTTGATGTATTGCTTCTACACTGAAGGTTATGCTCCACTAATAAAAAAGGCAAAACCAGGTTGAGAGTTGATATTTTAAGAGGTATGTAATTTAATATGTTGTTAAAATTGTGCTCAACTGCATACGTGGTAAATCTCTCTTACAGTCAACAATGAGTAGGCCTGTAATGATTATAAATGATTCATTGCCATATAAATAAACAAATATTTTCCTTTTCCCCTTTATTAGTAAAGTAGAAGCCTAAAGAGGCACAACTGGCTGATTAACAATCTTTACTTTGTACCAAGATGAAAGGACTACACACACAAATATCTGTGGGAACACAGGGTCATGTGTAACAACATTAGCAGTTATTCAGCTAACAAGCATGAGGTAACTTTCTAAATATGTTGGAGCTCCATGTTACGTTATGGGCCTCAGTGAACTTCTGTGTTTTCCCATGTTCCAAGTGATATAATATGATTTCAAAATCATACAACATAATTGTGACAGACCAAATAACAAGGCTGGCCTGTTAACCAAAGAGTGCAAGAAATACACACAGACCATGAGAACCACAGCACAAAGAGCCTTATTCTTCAAATGAAATGAAAGAAAATGGGAGGACTCAAGGCTATTAATACATGTAGTTCACGCCATAACTTACTGTGCAATTAAATGAAGAGTTCTATACTTTTAATTAAAAAAATAACTTTACAAAGGAAACTAAAAACATTCTAAAAACATTTCGGTGTGATTTATAATAAAATGCTTTTATTATATGGACTGTTCCTATTGGTTCATTTAGCAGGAGTCAAAGGATATCAGGCATTCTGAAATTATATTTAAGTTAAAAATGCAAAAAAAAATGTACAAAACCACCACTATAAGATTTTGTTCTACTGGTGACTATACATAATTATGTAATTATATTCAAAAAGAAATTTGTCACAGAAAAGTAACTGAACACCTAACCTGTTATTTACAATTCAGCTAATCTAATCATGTTCTATAATGTTCTCACTTTGCTGCTGATCTATTTGCATTTTATGCTTCAATGAAACAATAGATGCAATATCTCTGAATATGAGCATGTTTATCAGACATCATTACAGAGCTTGATTAAAAAAGCTTTTTTGACTAAACTTCAAAAGAATAATGCGACATATTAAACATAAAAAAACTTGAGTTTGAGAGTCAGTACTGTTACATACTGCCTGTGCTCCCATACAACACAAAAAAGAAGATCAGACACTCAAATGTAGAGCAAAACCATCCGTCCACAGAGTGAGAGAGTGTGAGAGA
>JBBJLR010063040.1:0-11280 GCA_037577145.1 Brachypetersius gabonensis
TGTGTGTGTGTGTGTGTGTGTGTGTGTGTGTGTGTGTGTGTGTGTGTGTGTGTGTGTGTGTGTGTGTGTGTTTGACACCTTGTGGTCTTCTGTGTGTTTCATAGACAGGATAATGCACAGCCTGATAGTGGCAGACATAAAGTCAGGTTATGTATTGACTTTATTCATGTTTCTGCCTTCGATGCCTGATTAGAAAGCCTCTTATGGAAAGACTTGATTTGCCTGCATTGCTAGTAAAGCTTTCTGGGTGTTAAATACCTGCTGTATAATGAGATTTAAGTGTTGTGGCAGTTTAGCACTGTAATGCTTGAAAACGATGGAACTATCTTCTGGTTGCTTACGGCAATCTGTTTCTAATAAAGTGGCCACCTCCCCTGGTCCAGCTGGAGTGGTACAGACAGACCAGTCTGCCTCAGCGAGGGCAGAAGTACTCAGCAGCCCCTAGACCTCATAAAGAGGAGAATCCGAACGGTCTGGGTGTCTTTCCTGGAAGTGCATTGTGCTTTACCAGAGAGGGGGCAGGAGAGACGAGGCTGCTGCCTTTTTCCGACAGTGGAGCCGGCGGTCTGTCAGCAGTGCAGACCCCAAAGCAAGAGAACTGTGTCTTAGTCAGCAGACAGGAGGATTGTTGCTTTTTTTTTAAAGAACAGTAGAGAATTGGTGCTTTTGAATTAAAGAAAGGGACGACGTTCAGTGTGTGTATGTGTGTGTCAGGCGGTCATGTGAGCCCTTTTGAGAAGATTTCCTTTAACATATATTAAAAGATAACTTCAGTGTTTTTCAGCATTATCTCTATCTGGCACATTTCTTGTCTTTTAACATTTAGGACCACTAATAATGTTCGTGTGGGTTTATATTTCCAAATTAAGGCCAAAAAAGATGTCTGTGAGAAATATTTTCTGATTTGTCTTAATCCCTTAGAATAAACTGTGCATAACTGTGCATAAATTATTTCTTACTTACCTCTTCATAGCCTTACTGAAAAAGCAGTTCATACTGACTTCGAGCTAAATTACAGTCTGGCAGATTTATGGAAATGACTTGGCTCTTGTGACATCACAAAAAATTCAAAATGAAGCTATTTTTGCACCGTAGTTTCCTCAAATGGACTGCATGCAGTTCATGGCATGTTTGGAACAGTGTTTACATAGTACATCAACACTAAAAGGCCATATTTGATTTTTCATTATATGGGCCCTTTAAGATGAGACATGACAAACAACCATACCAAAACTGTTCTTGGGAATCTTTTGCCACTTTCTGACCCAGGAGAAGTGCAGGAAATAGCAATTACAGTCTGGACACAAGATACCTGAGAAGACCACCCACACTACTACAGACTCTACAGAGTCATGGTTAAATTTACAAATACTCCAACAAAAATCTCTTTGGCAATGACATTTACTTACAGAGTTTAGCAACCGCCAAAGGACTTTTATTGTATATTTTAAGTCAGAGGGTATTCTTTTCTTTTTAAGTACAGGGGAACACTTTCAAAATGAGTGTTTGTATTCCACCCTGAATGATGCAGCTGTCACGAAAAGTCAATTTAAGGTGAAACCAAAAACTAGACCAAAAACTAGACTTTGTGAAGCCAGGGTCAGCTTCACAAAGTCCCCAGGGAGCACATTAACTGTGGTAGATGCACAAATTGGCAAGTTAATGTTTTATTCTAAATTTGCATATGTTTCATGTTTTGCTGTGCTGCTTTTTCTGTTCATCAGTGTCTCTCAGCTCAACAAGTGAGTTCAGCTCCTGCGGGCGATCATTCAGTGCTTAACTGTCAAAAGGGTTAAAAATGACAAACAAAAATTAAATATAGTATTAATACAAAGAAGACAAATATCAAGTATTCGGATGAGATTAGGCTGAAAAAGTGCTGGAGTTGTCCTTTTTTTTTTTTTTTTTATAGAAACCTGAACTTGTGTCTGAGCGTGTTGCCGCTCAGTGATGAAGCAGAAGATTGTAAAGTAACTGAATCAGGTGCTGGTGGAGGGCACGGTTGGAAAATGACTGCTGGTCTGGATACGATAGCAGAAACCGTAGCGTTGCGTGAAGAGTGGAAAAAGTCATGTGTGTGTGCGTGTGGTGAAAAGACAAGAGGGGGACAACTGAAGAATGGATGCTTGGAGAAGAAAGAGGAAGGTGCTTTTAGGGCGAAGGAGAGAAAATGTATCTTTGCATCTGCTGTGGAATCACCTTCTGTGTAAACAACTGTTACTCTAATAAAATGTGTGTTTGAGCTTTGTGTGTGTGTGTGTGTGTGTGTGCGTGTGAAATGGAGAGAGATGTGATGATGCTTCGCTCAGTTCTGTTTTCTGTTGGCTTCTGTATTGGCCTGTGTGCATGTGTGTTTGTGCGAGTGGGAGCGCGTGCCCGTATGTGCTGGATGATGCTCTGCTGCCTCACCCGAGTCTCGTTACATTGGACTTGAGTTCAGCGGCGGTGTGAGTCTCCTCTTGTGTATGCACTAAAAGAACATTTCTGTACAGTCTAATGGCCAAATGTATATACTGAATGTATCGAATGGGGGTTCAAAGAAATAAAGTAGAGTTTATGGGTCTAATTAAACTGTGTTTTGTCATTTGTTCTCATTTCCTCAACTGTTTGAAAGTCAAGTCAAGTAGGTGTTTGTCATTTCAGCAGTACTCCGTGAAATGAAAGAACATTCCTCCAGGACCACGAGGCAACACAGAGAATATAAACAAACACCACAGGACTACAGGCTGGGCAGGACAGGACTAGGACAGCATACAGTGCAGTCAGTGGTAACAATGAAGTGAAGCGTTATCACATACTGTGGAGTCAAACAGTGCAAAATTTGCAAAGGAATGCAAAGATTGAGAAAGATGGCAATATGAGTATATACAAAAGTATATACAGTATATAAATAAATACAGTATTTACAGTGGCAGTTGGTCAGTTTTCTTTATGGCAGTATAGTATATTTGAGTTCAGTGTGGGTGGGGGAAAAGGAAACAGTTTGTGTGTGTGTGTGTGTGTGTGTGAGTGTGAGAGAGAGAGAGAGAGAGAGAGATGGACAGTTTGTTATTCAGGTCTGATTTAGGAGTCTGATGGCCTGGGGGAAGAAACTGTTCCCCATCCTGATAGTGAAGGCCCAGTGAAACCTTCTGCCAGATGAAAGGAGGGGGAAAGGGAGTGGGAGTGTGTGGGGTCACCCACAATCCCGGTGGCTTTTTGGTCCAATCCTGGTGGCTAAATGTCTGCGTCAGCGGGGCGAGAGACCCTAGTGATCAAGGTAATTTCATTCTGAACTAGTGCTGTTTTGATTTGAGCAGTATTTCATACCCATGTTGATGGATTAGGTGGTGCTGGGCTACGATGATAAAATATCTGCTGTTTATTCATTTATCTGCACCTGTAACCCTGAGCAAATGCACCAGTCAGCAAAACTCTGAGATCACCTTAAAAATACAGATTTAACTTGAACCTTTTTTTTTTTTTTTTTTTTTTAAAAAAAAGGAAAATCCATAAATATATCTCTAGGTCTATTTCTGTTAAGGTTTCAGAATAAAAAGATGTTTTCACTAAGGTGTGTATTCAGATGACTCTATGTTTCTGTGCTGTTACAGTGTTGCTGTAGGTGTGTATGTTGTTTCTGTGCTGTTACAGTGTTGCTGTAGTGTGTTGTTTCTGTGCTGTTTCAGTGTTGCTGTAGGTGTGTATGGTATTTCTGTGCTGTTTCAGTGTTGACTGAAACAGCACAGAAATAATATACACACCTCTAGTGTTGCTGTAGGTGTGTGTGTTGTTTATGTACTGTTAGTGTTGCTGTAGGTGTGTGTGTTTTCTGTGCTGTTACAATGTTGCTGTAGGTGTGTATGTTGTTTCAGTGCTGTTTCAGTGTTGACTATAGGTGTGTATGTTGTTTCTGTGGTGTTAGTGTTGCTGTAGGTGTGTATGTTGTTTCTGTGGTGTTACAGTGTTGCTGTAGGTGTGTATGTTGTTTCTGTGCTGTTAGTGTTGCTGTAGGTGTGTATGTTGTTTCAGTGTCAGTTAAAAGCAATTATTCTATTGCTTTTAACTGACAGTGAGGCTGTACACTTTTTCTGTGGGCTATTTTAAGTATATTTTTGGATAATTTTATTTATATATATATGTCTGTAGGTGTATTTGTGTGTATATATATGTATATGCATGTATGCGTTGTGTGTGTGTATATATATATATGTATATTGGTATGTGTACATAATTATTAGTTTATTCTGTTTGATTGCAATGTAAAGCACTTTGGTCAACATTGTTGCTTTTAAATGTGCTATATAAATAAATTTGATTTGATTGATTTGATACAGTGTTGCTGTAGGTGTGTATGTTTCTGTGCTGTTACAGTGTTGCTGTAGGTGTGTATGTTGTTTCTGTGCTGTTACAGTGTTGCTGTAGGTGTGCTTGTTGTTTCTATGCTGTTACAGTGTTGACTGTAGGTGTGTATGTTGTTTCTGTGCTGTTCCAGTTTTGCTGTAGGTGTGTGTTTTGTTTCTGTGCTGTTACAGTGTTGCTGTAGGTGTGTATGTTGTTTCTGTGCTGTTACAGTGTTGACTGTAGGTGTGTATGTTGTTTCTGTGCTGTTACAGTGTTGACTGTAGGTGTGTGTGTTGTTTCTGTGCTGTTACAGTGTTGACTGTAGGTGTGTATGTGTTTCTGTGTTGTTACAGTGTTGACTGTAGGTGTGTATGTTGTTTCTGTGCTGTTTCAGTGTTGATGTAGCTGTGTATGTTGTTTCTGTGCTGTTACATTGTTGGCTGTAGGTGTGTATGTTGTTTCTGTGCTGTTACAGTGTTGCTGTAGGTGTGTATGTTGTTCTGTGTTTGTGTGGACGGTTCTTGTTTTTCAGATGCAGCTTTCGGAGCGATGAAGCAGTGGCAGCATTTCATTTGGATCTGTTCTTTGTTGGCTTCTTTCCTTTTGTTTTTGTTTTCACTTGTATCTCTTTCTTTATTTTTCTGATCTGACGTAATTATATAACAAATAAATAAATAAAAAGTTCAGATTACTAGGGGGGCTTATACTGTTAAAGCCCCAAATGGCAAGGCAAAGGTTTCTGGTGCATCATGGCACCCAACTTCACATTCTGCTTGCTAAGATGCCGGACACGACAGGTTTAAAAAAAATTACCTTTCATGTGATGACATTGAAAAATAATTTAAATTATTTACAAATGTAACTATTAGTTTACTTTGACGCATGACCTTTTAAAATTGGACATTAAAATATGGCCATTAACTGGGGTGACCTGTACAAAAACAGGAGAAAACAAATTCTAAACCATATGGAGCTCTCACCATCTACCTATGGAATAAATATTTATGTTGATTTCTTTATTGGTCTTTAAAAATATTAGCAAGCTGCAGCTCACATGAGCCATCTAATAGGTAAGCAGTCTTTCTGGGTCTGATCAAACGACAGACGAAACAGTAGAAGCCAAAGACAAACAGCACCAACCTCAAGCAGCACAGCAGGGTCAGGGAGGCCCTATCCAAGACCTTCAAACTTAAGATTCTGTTTTATTATGTTTCATTTTAGCGTTTGCCACTGTCGAGAAGAGCCTTGAGACATACTGTGCAGTTCTAAATGTGCTGCCTTCACCCCGGCTTATTCTGAACAGCAGTATTTTTTAATGAATATTTATTCAACGTAATATTTTTTTCTTTCTTGAGTTCTTTTTGAATTGACACATGGATGTTGTGCAGTATGATAATGGCGGGTGATTTCAGGGCGTTTGAATTTCCGATTATGAGGCAGCACAAAGTGGAAATTCTGAAAGGAGATGAATACTTTCCATGAACACTCCAAATCCTGCCTGACCTTCGTATACAGTACAAAAGAAAATACGGTTTCTGAATACTAAAGGCAGAACTGCTTCATTCATCTGGCGCACTTCAGCATGCGTGCGCTGTACATGCGTTCTGCCTTGAGACTGATTTGAAAAGTCAGCTTGTACATTGACTGTCCATTGGGTTTATTGGTTACTATGGTGAAATGTTCAGAGAATGCACTACTAACCTCCCGGTTCAGGCAGTGACAGTCTGAATTGTGTGTGTGTTTTAGTTTCCTGGACCCCAGGGCAATAGCTGTAGTGTGACATTTCATTAATTTGTGCTGTGCTCGATGCTTCTCCACTTTAATTTAATCACCACAGAATGTATCTTTGCGATGCATGTTGCCCGTGGGAGACAACAGGCTGCGGTCGTGTGTGTGTGTTGTGTGCAACTGTGTTCTCCAAGAGGATGAAAGCAGATCTTTTGGACGAAATTACTGCACATATTCACACATTGACAGTGGGCAGAACTGGCAAAGAATCTAAATGTAGGAGTGCTTTTTCAGAGTGGAAGAAATTCACTTTGGAAAGGGAAATCGAAGTCTAGTTACACTAAGTTGCCAGTTTATTAGAAACATTGCCACTATGTGGCCAAAAGAGTGCAGATGCTCCCCTAGTTATTGTATTCAGGTGTTTCAACCATACCCAGTGTATACAATCAAGGAGAATCAAGTAAGTTCATGAATTATATGCTCTGCTAGATCTGCCCTGGTCAACTGTAGGTGCTATTATTGTAAACTTGAAGCATCTAGAAACAATAACAGCTCAGGCACTATGGAGTTAACCACAAAAATAGACAGAGCATGGCTGCTGTATGCATTACATACTTCCTCTGGTAGCACAAAAACTGTGCGCTGGATGCTGAACACATGCAGCACATGAGTATTTGCAAGGCCAGGTGTCTACTGGAGGGGTGTAAAGAGCGTCGCATCTGCACTCTCGAGCCCTAGAAATGTTCTCTTGACATGATGGATGAATCTGATTCAAATATCAGGAAAATGTAAAACACAGGACTGCAAAGTGTTAAAAGTTTGGGTAAGGCCACTTTGTTCCAGTGAAAAGTAATGTGAATGCTTATAAATACATTTAGACCTTTAATCACTATCAATTGCATGGCAACAGTTTGGGGAAGGCCCTGTCGTTTATGACTGTGCCCCAATCTCAAAGAAAGGTATTTTGAGACAGAATTTGATGGGTTTTGTGTGGAAACAGTCCAATGGCTTTCCCAGAACCTTGACCTCACCCTCAAACCCATTGAACACTTTGGATTGATTTAACCCTAACCACGAGCCAGGCATTTTTGTCCTGCAGCAGTGCCTGACCTCACAGATACTCTTTTGACTCTGTGGGCACATTGCCACAGACACACTCCAAAATATAGTGGAAAGCTTCCTCAGAGGCGTGAAGGCTGTTATAGTAGCAATCTGGGGATGTTTTGAAATGGGATGTCCAGCAAGCCCTTACATGGTTTTGATGATCCAATGCATACTTTTGGCTATACATTGTGCTTGGTACCTGCACTCATAGTAAAATAGAAAGACATATATGAACATATATGTCTATATATGAAGTTATAATATATATATATATATATATATGAAGTTAAAAATCTGGTCAAACACCTTCACCTAATTCTGTTAATGTTATCTGAAATTCATACCATTTTTAAATGCACTTAAATTCCACTTACTGACTGTATATGTATCTATCCTGTTCATCACTGGAAAGTGACACTATTGGACCACCCAAGTCAGGTAATATTTGGCCGGTCTAATAACTGTGGGTGTAGTGTTTTAGAGCCTCAGAAACACCAGTGTACATAATACACTCCTACCAGCACCGCATACTCTTCAATGTTGTGAAAAGTCCAGAACCCAAACTATGTATTTTGAGTGGTGGTGTTGTGGGGGTCCATCGATAGACGAGATCGAGGGAGGCTGCTAAAATATGGGCCCATAGATGGGTGCAGTTTGTGAAAGTAACCTATAGGGTAGGTGTTTCTGATCAAGTGGAAACAAAAGGAGGTAAGAGGTTTCTAATGAATTGTAAATTATATTGATGTATGTCTTTGTAGTGTATGCTTTCTGCCCAGTGATCATAGTGAGAATCATAAAAGAAATATTGTCTGCGTTAAGTAAATAACACGTT
The DNA here is from genome assembly GCA_037577145.1 of Brachypetersius gabonensis. Classification (NCBI taxonomy): domain Eukaryota; kingdom Metazoa; phylum Chordata; class Actinopteri; order Characiformes; family Alestidae; genus Brachypetersius; species Brachypetersius gabonensis. Next base: position 7,988 of record JBBJLR010063040.1, read on the forward strand.
AATGTGTCCAGCCCTGATAAATAAATATTAAAACTATAACCAAAACTGTAATTAAAATGGTTTTAATTATTATTTTGTTAGAAGGGTTTGGACATAAGTAGTACTGGCCTACGAAGAACTCTAATTGTCTCAACCCTGGTCCAGGTGGCCTCCAGCTTTGCACACTGAGGTGTATTCACTGCTCCCACCACACCTCATCCAACTAATCAGCTCGTTAACAAGCCCAATCTGTGGTGACACGGTCTCTTAAAGAAGCGAAAGAACTTCAGTGTGCAGAGTGGGGTTGTAGTGTTTACTTCTCTAAGATGGTTTCCTAATCCTGGTCCTGGATGCCACTGTCCTACTTATTTTAGTGATTTAAGAAACAGAGTAAGTGCACATTGGAGAGCTGATTAGTTGGATCAGGTGTGTTGGGAGTGAAAACTCTGCAGGAGCAGGACTTGAAAACACTTCTAACAAACCCATTCCCCCTCAAAAACGTGATAACTAGTGATCATCAACCCGCCTCCTGTATATCCACTTTAACACACAAATGAATCTGATCCAGCCAAGTGAGTTGAGAAAGGTGCCTCAGGTATTTTGGGCACCCAAGACTGCTCTAAAACACTTCAAGCTTACTTTGTCATTACAGCATGTACAGAGTTTGAGGAGATATTTCGCCATGGACCACGGTGCAACATGTAAACATTCAGTGTCTTCCAGTTCCTGAGGCACACTGCCCTGCACATCTGAGCACTTTTCACTGCTTCCAACACATCTGATCCAACTAACCAGCCGGTTATCAAGCCATTACTGCAGGCATCTGAAACTCCAGCCCTGGAGAACCGTGATCCAGCAGGTTTTGGTGATTTCACTGATGAGCCGCCAGCTGCTGCAGAAAGTGTGCTAATGAAAGTCACACTATAATCTTTTCCTCATGCACCACTGATCTTATTCAGAGCCCATAAAGTCATTGTTCTGTTCAGTCCATGTTTCTGTCAACAAGAAGCCAAAGGACCAACCAGAACACCAAACTTCAAAGAAGCCAGCACTTATAAAACTGATAATAGCAGAATCCTCCAGAATCAAAAAATATTCTTCTGATTCTGATTCTGATTCACTTACTGTTGATTGTCCCACTCTGGGTTAAACGAGGTTCTCTTAAGAAAAATATAACAACGCATGTTTTTGCCTGAGATGGAGGCTTTTCATTGCTGCAAATCCTAGAGACAAATCCCCCCAAAAAAGCACTTGTTTTGTGTGGGACTTGGTGGCGTAGTGGGAAAGTCCTTGCCGCTAATGCAAGAGGGTGGAGGTTCAAATCTTGCTTAACATGTGTGAAGATGCAGGAATAACAAACTTTTAAGACAGTTAAACCTAACAAACTCAAACAGTTCGTTCCTTCTGTCTAAAAACACTCAAACCCAAAACGTTCATTCTGTTCGTTCCTACTGTCTTAAAAGTTCGACGCCGTTTTTTCCAGAGTAAAACCCCCTGCTGTCTCTGGGTTCAGGCTCTATAACCCCAGCAGGTCATCGCTCAGGAGCCCGGGGGGGGCCGACGCAAATGTCCCCCCCCCCTTGTTCGGTTTTGATGTTTGTGGAGACCCCTGCCCAGGACTCGAACCCATGACCTCTGAATCTTGGAGGCATCGCTCTTACCACTGAGCCACAGGATCCCACATCTAACACACCTTTTTTTTGGACATTTGACTTTCAGATTAAGTCTTATGTTCACGCTATGAAGCAAAAACTCAGATTAGAACCCCAACCTCCCAGGCCTGGAGGCATCACTCCTACCACTGTGCCACAGGCTCACACAGGTTACACATCTTTTTTTTTTGAAAATTTGACTTTCAGGTGAGGTTTGATGTGCAAGAGATAAAGCTAAGCAGTTGGATTAGAACCCAAACCGCCTGATTTCAGTGGCAGTGCTCTTACCACTGAGCCACAGGACCACACAGCTATTAGGTCTTCTTTTTTGTTCTATGTGTACTATGAAATGTTACTTTCCGATAAACATGTCAGCCAAGACATAAAGCAGACAACACTGATTTGATCCCACAACCATTAGGACTTGAGCCCACGGTTTAAACCAGTGCACTACAGAGCCAGGCCGGACGCAGCACTTATTTTTGGGCATTTGACTTTCAAATAAATTGTCATACAAGACATTAAACATAAGCCACTGTTCTAATTATTTATGATATATGACTTTCAGATGAAGTGTGCAAGACAAAAAGATTCAGGTTTGATCCCCCAACCTTCTGCTTTCAAAACCTCAGCTTAGACTGTGAGCTACAGAGCTGGGCGAGAAGCTCAGCTTATTCTTTGGATATTTGACTTCCAGATAAAGTATAACATGAAAGACTTCAATCTGAAGACTTGCGTTTGATCCCACAGCATCATGTTTCTCAGGTCACAGCTTAAACAAGCGAGCTATACGGCTTGACAAGCAACACAGCCTGAAGCCTGTCTGAGTTTCCCTTAAGAACTTCTGGCTTTCATAAACATCTACGGTTCCATCTATGCCCAAATCCAGGGGTCCTAAAACCTGTGAAGTCCCTGGAGGACCACACTTCAGCTCACAAAGACTTTACTGACTCACTGATGAGTTTAATCAGGTGTGTTTGATGAGGTTCAAATTTGCATGGACGAATGTAAAAATGCATAAATCTATTACATCTCAGATAAAAGTGTCTTTGGAATATTACATCAATGATGTGTAGGTCAAAAGCCACAATAAGGTGACATTAAATCAAATAGGCAGAGCACTTTATTTAGTTTAATGTGAGTAACTGAAATCAGTGATGATGAAAGGAACCTTAATGGGTCGATTGCCACCACCTTTCCTTATTTTCCACACAAACCTGCAATGGGGGTTCTACAGCTAACATGAGTCTCTAACATCTCAAACACTGCTGAAAAGTGATCAGACATGTTTAAATGAATGGAAATATCTGATTTTTGCAGATGTTCACATGGGTGAAAAATATTCATCAGTTATGAACTGAGTCAATAAGACTGGCCTAGGAGCCACTGTTTGTGTTTCTAAAAGTCCAGTATACATATACTGGCAGTAGGGGGACCTTGACTTAATGTCTGACAAATAAATACATAAAGGAAAACATACCACAGCACACGGTGTGAACAATGTGAAATTCCTTCTTTGCATTTCACCATGTGAAGCAGTGGGCTGCCACCAACGAGGGGCGCGCAGTGAGCAGGTGTGTGGACAGGACCTTGCTCAAGGGAAGCTCAGCAGTATTGTTTCATCCTTCTGACACACACACACACACACACACACACACAAAC
>JBBJLR010063050.1:0-7500 GCA_037577145.1 Brachypetersius gabonensis
ATATAATGTCTACAGATTGTAGACCAAACCCAAAAATTCTTAGCAGGAAAAATCCTCAAATAATACCATGAGTCATTGTGACCAAATGTCAGGTATTTCCTTTCCTTTTCATTTCCACAATATCTTAAAATAAAGCCTTGAGCTGTCCAGTGTGGCAGCCCTATCCACACTATGAGCGATCCACACAAAATAGTCCTCTCATCATGCTGTAGAATTTCCCCCTGCTGTCGTGTCCCGGTGAGGAATCAGCTTAGTACCCCACTCCACTCACAGCAGGGACATATTACCACATGTCAGCAATGCACTACATGACCAATAGTGCAGCTGAGAAAAGATAAATCAGCACTACCATGACAATACATCCTCAAAACCCTACCTGCCAACAACACTGTGTTATTACAGCATTACAACAAAAAAATATGTAGCCAAATGACTGTTAAAGTAAAAACACATATACACACTCACACATGCACACACACAAATATATATCAGAATCAAAAAACCTAATTGCTCCTAATGGCACGTATATTAGGCAGCAACCGATCAGTCTGTTCTTAAAATTGGTGTGATGTACAACTGGATTAGAGCATATCTAAAATGGTCAGGTCTTGTGGGGTGTTCCCAGTTTGCATTGGTTAGTAGCGAGCAAAAGTGGAAGGACAACCAGTGACAGGGTCATGGCCACCCAGGAGTGATGTGTGTGGGGAGCGAAGGCTTGTTTATGTGGTCTGATTTTACAGAAAGAGATAATGGAGCACAAACTGTTGAAAATATTAATTTAGGCTATGATAGAAAGGTGTCAGTGCATCACAGATTGCTGTGTATTGAGGTGTGTAGCCCCAGACCAGTCACAGTACTCGTTGTACATTGTACATTTTTAAATCTGTCAGATTGTTACTTCACTTATAGCTTAAAACACTCTCACTTCCATATTTTACCTTTAACTTGTGTTCCTTGTTTAAGTAGCTATTTGATTTTAACTTGAAGAATTGTACATATTTTATCATTTTGGCACAGTCATAAAAATGGTGTGGTTCAGGATACATTTCACCAAATCTGAAAGAGCCTACAGTAGAGAATCTGACTCTCATGACCTAGTTCTGGTGACTAACCAGTCCTCTCGCTTATCTCTTATACATCTTGTCCGAAATATTTAACAAATCCTTCAGACACTTACCCTCTTAACCTTTTGAACTCCATGAATGCATTTTGTGTTGTAATTTTTTAACCTTTAGAGTTACACACAAGCATAATACACATATCACTGAAATCTAGAAGACTTACCTTACACAATCGTCTAAGTCCCGTATTTGTGCAATAAATGATTCCAGAGTAATCGCGTGGGCAACAGAGAGTACATTTAATATATTATTTATTTTAGGCACAAATAAAGCATGCATTCACTTCCGTGATGGTCCACACGTGTTGGTGTAACAAATTAGTCATAATTCATCATAATTTTCCCCACTGTCTTTCTATATAATAAACATATATTTATTTTCATTCTGTTGCTACATTATTATTATTTTATAATGGTGGTGTGTTATATTTTGTGTGTGTTTGTAACTGTTGGGGGATAGTGTTTGACTGCATTCTAGAGGTCATCTGATCAACTTCTTCAGCAGTAATAATGATACCAAGGAAGGTCAAATTCAAATTCCATCTGGAAATAAGCACATATTTTTATATTGTATTAAGCCATAGAATGTCCCAGTTTGAAAAATATATATACCTTTGACTATAGATCTTTATCCCACATATTTCTAAAGTTAAATCTCTACTGAGCAACACTGTCTTGTAGAAATAAAAGAAAAACGTAAAATTTCTGTATAAAAATTAGATCAAGATTTTTCTTGTTAGTTTCACAACAAATAATTACAGAAATAAGTAGCCCAGGGTCTTCTGAATAAAACAAAATGAGGCATGAATGGCTAGATTGTGGAATTAAAATGTTATGGCCCAATAAATAAAGGGATGCAAAAACACTCATTAATGGCTCCGAGTTCTAAAGGTTAACTGTTTTTCTTTATTTCTGTATTAACCTCTGACTTGTTTTTTTTCCTCTTTGACAGGGTTTGTTAAAGTGTGTAACTTAGCTGGTAGTAATTTGGATAAAAGCAGATGTTGATTTAAGTATAGCTTTGCAGGTATGAAAAACAGATGTGGACCACTAAAGCACTGATGTACGTTGCTCTGAATAAGAGCGTCTGCTAAATGCCATAAACATAAACATAAACATAAACGTAGGTTGTTTTTTTTTTTTTTTAATCAGTTGGACAGCCAGGTGCATGTGTTTTACCAGGATGCATTATGGGAAGAAGGCAAGCCGGTTGAGGCAGTGTGATGCTCCAGGCAATGATCTGCTGGGAAACCTCTCCTGCATTACTGTGGACCTTACTTTGACACATAGCACACAACATTGTTGCAGACCATGTACACCCCTCAGTCTGATCGAGTGGGAGAGATAAACACATGGTCTTGTGATTTGAAAGAAATATTGGAGCTGAAATTAAACACAGAATCTCTGACTCTGAGCTGTTATTCATATCTATACTAGGTCATGAATCAAAGCATGGTATACATAAATATACTCTCATATGCAAAATCAGAATCAGAAAACATTGATTCCAGAGGAAATTGATTAGCTTATGACTGCACAGACACACAGAGACACAAAGACAACACCAATATGAAATATAAAGTCTGAATTAATTCAATAAAAACTCGAGTAAGCTGAACATGAATAAAACGGATATTTTAGTACCTGTTAACAAATTATTTGAGTTTCAAACACAAAAGCAACAAACATCACCAGACATTGCCTCAAAGTCAGACTCTTCCTGCTTTTTTGAGGTGGTCCCAACGGGTCCATTGTGAAACTATTAGATCAACATCATCAGTAAAGACAAGTAAGCCAGTTCTTTCCTTTTCCATTCCTCTGGTACATGTTAGTCTTTATCACACCTGCCTATAAAATATTGTCCCAGTACAGAATTTCACATTTAACTGTGAAACAACATAAAACTTGCTCTGTCTGAAGTTGTTGATAGTATGCTAGAGAAGCTATTGCTGATAGTGAACGTATGGGATTTCTTGGAGAATCAGAGGCTGGCAGTGATGATTAAAAAACACACTACAAAATAACAGCGCTAGTGCATTCTTAAAGAAAAACTAGAACTGAATTGACAAAAAACTCTATTATAAATTAACTATTACAACTCCTTGCCAACAACACTCCTCCAACTTTAGACCTTTCGTTAGCTCCTGTGTGCAGAATCGAGTCAAGCATTTAGCCAGAAATAGGAGCCTTAATTATTATTTACATTCATGTTCCCATGAAACAGGAGGACACATCTTATATAGTTGTAAACAAAAGTTTGAAAATCCTGGGTCAAATTACATTTTATTTTTGTTTATTTTAACGTACAACTGTTTCTTTTCTGAACCAAATATACTGAAACACAAATTTGGATAATAAAATGTGGCATATGCAAAGTTTGAGTATCCTTTCACTTAATCCACTTGATAAGGCTTCAGACCTTATTTTTTGATATGTTTTCAGACCATATCTGACTCAGTTGTCATCCAAGTCAGATATTTCCAAAATGCATTACATGAAATGACCTTTTAAATCTCAGAATGTTAGCCTTACACTCAACAGCCCTGCATTCATCTAAGCAGCCAACGAAGGATCTGAAATTAAAGAAAAGAGATTCCTACAAAGTAAGACAAAATGATAAAACATACAGCGCTGTACTGTATTGAGCCACCCACTATTGTTCATATTTTGCTTTGAATCACCTTGGTGTAAAAATACTATTTGATGCCTGTCAAACACTCTTATCTTTGGCATATTTTGTTCAGATCAGAATCGTCTGTGAACTAGGCTATTTAAAGGAAGAAGATATTCCACCTCTTGCGAATATATGGCCTGCTTTTCTCTAGCGTGCAAAGCCTTATGTTTTGTGTCTTCTCAGTATCTGATCTCTGCCTGTTAATCCGGACCTTCTTTCTGTCTAGTGATTCAGATGTTAATTGTGAATTTCCTCATTTTGACCTGTTTATTGGATTCTTGATACTGCCATACCTATTAAACACACAAACTTTCATCGCATTTGGGTTTCATGTTGTGATTAGTAGTGCTGTGAACTTATGAAACAACAATATAGATCTTTGAGTACAAAGATCTAGCTGGAGGAAAAAAGAAGTGTTTCAGTAAAAGAAACCCTTGTCAACTGTCAAACATGAGGTTGGACCTATTATGCTTTTGGGTTGAAAACCAGAAAGTGGTACAGGATATATAGTTCAGATGGAGGGAGAACATCTTCTAGTAACAAACAACAAATCCTGTTAATGTCCCACAGTCAGTGAAGAAATTGAAGGGGTACCCAGACTTTCCCATACAACTTTAAAAGCCAATATGATTCCAATGGATTACTTACTGTAGACATATAGATTAAAGCTGGCAGCGTTTAAGTGCACTGTGTCTTTTCATGGTGCAATTGGTTATTTAATTTAAAGGGGCAGAACAGAACAGCAGGAAGCACTGCTAGAATAAAATCTCATCAATCCAGCAAACAGAACAGAACAGGTTTTCGAGCTTCTGCTTGAATTTCCTATTTGGTTTTACAGAACATGCTGAACAAAATAACAGGTTTAATAGCCTAGCCAAAGATGCTGGTTAACTACAAATACAAAAAGTAGGCTTCACATTTGAGTTCTAATTAGGACATACAGTACATTCTTGGAAATTTTTATTTCTTTCTTTTCTTTTTTTAATGCATGCACATACACACACATACAGGAGTGTAGAGCTTAAGTAAAGCTTCAATGCTTTCATTCTCTCTAGTGCATTCACCGCTGAGCGCAAAGTAAAAGCATTTCAAATAAATAACTCTTGACAAACAAAGTGCCATTCACTTAGTGCTCTGGGAAAACTAATTATGGTTCTCACCAGCAATTCTGCTCTCAGCTCGCACCAGGGTGCGCCACCCATTGAACTTGACAGAATATGGAAAAGAGCCTCTTAAAAATGTGTTGAGTGAGACAATGAAATGTGTATCTGTTTCACTGGAGTCTTGCCCTCTCGCTAATTTTGTGTGGCGACAGCAAAAGTGCAATGTACATCACTGAGAATGAAGCCAAAGTTTATTCATGAGCAAAGGGCACAAGGGATGATGTAATCTTTAAAGAAAAAGAGACATTGCCTTGCAAAGGCTGGAAAAGCCAAGGAAAGTAAAGATGTAGAGATGGGCTGAAACTCATTAAAAGGTCCTAAACTACTGTTTTCATGCTGATATTTTCTGTCAAAAACATTGTCTTATGATCGCCTTCACACCTCATTCTAGTCTGTAAGGAAAATATAGAGACCCATGCACTGTACAATAGTGTCATGTCCATGGTAAGCGGCCGCTAGATGCCACTCTTTCTGTTTTAGTTGAGAGGACTTTTAAGTTGACATCTATTTGTGTTACACCGGATTTGTGCTTAGTTGCATCATGAGGTACAGCTGTCCGGTATTTATGTAAGTAATGTCCTGTTTTTAGTGGTTGGTGTTTCATGTGTATATATATTTAGTTCAGTTTAGTTTGGACCTCGGTAATCAACTCCCCTCCCCCCTTGCGCCACATTGGCTACATTGTAGATTAATATTAAAAACATCACCTATTGCCCTGATGACAACGTTTCACACTCTTGGCTTTTTTTCAATCAGATTCATGAGGAATCGACCTGGAATGATTGTTTAATTAACAGGAGTTCTTCATCAAGAGTTCATTAGTGGAGTTTCTATCCTTTTTAATAGTTTGGGATCATCAGTTGTGAGTCGGGTTGGTCCACAGTTAGTGATCCTGTTCCACTACGGTTCTACTGCACATTATGGCAAGAACCACTGAACTAAGTAAAAAAAAATACAACAGTCCATCATTACCTTATTACAGAACGGATTCTGGCTATAAAGTCTTATATTGTCTCTCAAATGTTGCATTTGTAGTTGTTTAAGTGATAAAATATACTTTTAAAGCTGTTTATACACCAGTTGTCACAAAACCCGCATATCACTTGCAAGCCAAAAACAATACTGACATATAATATAAAATGCTATATAATAAAATGCTGGGCCTGTCCACATATCCTCTGTTTTCTGTTAAGCCATATATCAACCGTTTGTAGAAGCCATGTATGTTATAGTAAGGCATATCAGGTATTTCTCTTACACAACCTTGCAGCTTTGCACATTTAAGATTCTACTGTGTATCTCTGGTGTTTTTAAATCCCTCCATGCAGTCTGTGTGTCTGACTCCATACACTCACACTTTCCTACTAGCACTTAATAAGGCTGAACAGAGAAAAGACTATGGCCTTTGAGAAAGCATGCATATGTAGCAGAAGTTTATTCAACTTTGTTCTAACATTACTTCACTGGATACTATCAAATAGCCATTTTTCACACTGAAACACCCGCAGAAGAGCCCTGCAGTGTTATCAGTGAAACCAAGAACAGCAGGACTTCCCTATTAATATGAATATTCTCCCACTCTTGATCACAAGCTCAACTGATGTGTCAACAGGCGCCCTTTAACGAAAGTCCTTCTTGTGCATGAGTGCTATGCCCATAACAAATGAATGAATGTAGAGTGAATGAATTAATTAATAAATTAAGAGTGAATGAACAAACAAGCAATTGAATGAAGAGTGAATGAACAAAGAGTGAATAAAGCAATGAGTAAATGAAGTGTGAATGAATGAGTGAATAAATAGAGTGAATGAATGAGCGAACAAGTGAGCAATTGAATGAACAGTGAATGAATGAATGAAAAAATGAACGAATGAACAAATTCTGGATATATCAAACTGGATATATCAAAGTCCTTATTTTGCCATATTCTTCTTAAACCCAGAGAAACATATTTCACACAGTGGTGTAGAGACCATAAAAAATAAACTTAAAAAACAAAGAAACTTGTTATATAATGTCAGCTACTGCTGAATGCAACTAATGAGCTAACTGTGCGAAAAGACATCACAATTCCCTTAAAACCTGCAAATGTTCTGAAAGAATCCAAGTGTTATAAAAATCACCAAACACATACACCAAGCCTCTTCCAACTCATGCACACATTAATTTCCAGGGGCAATTTAGCATTTCCAGTCCACCTGATGTGCATAACTTTGGACTGTGGGAGGAAACTGGAGAACCTGGACATACAGAGAACATGTAAACTCAATGCAGAAAGACACAGGGAGAGAATGTACACTCAACAATTTATTTGCATCCTCGCAAGCTCTTTGCCACCTTTTTAATCCCTTCTTAATTCTCCCTCACTCCCTGTATCTCCAGCTTGCTCACCAGATGACTTCGCCTAGTTCTTCGATGAGAAGATTGATGATATTAGTAGGTCTTTTCCTCCAGCAGTCAAGCTGCCTGCCAGGCAGAGACCAGCCTATGCCGCCCAGTTTCATGGCCTTTCATCTCCTGAGGAAATGTCACTATTCGCACTA
>JBBJLR010063081.1:0-11278 GCA_037577145.1 Brachypetersius gabonensis
GTGGATGAGACAGAAGGAGACAACCCTTTTGTCTCCTTCTGTCTCATCCACATCACACTGAGGCTCCTGGTGTATTTTTCTCTTGAGTGGAATGAAAAGAGTTGCTCCTGCAACTTTACATAACGCACTGCAGAGATCACAGCACTCTGCTAGGGAGGGTGCCAAAATTAGTAATGCAGAGATTACAGGGGACTACAGTTATTATTGTGCTGCGGACCTTGAATACAACAATTCTGATAATATTATGTAAATTCTTAACACATGGGGTGGGGGCAAAGGTGGAAAGGGAAGAAGAGGAAAGAGCAATAAGTAAATTCAGGTGTGCATGGAAGAATACAACCGGTAGACACAACTTGCACAACTAGGTGTTGCTTGCTCTAACTTTATTCAGACTGAAGACCCACTTAAATTAACTAGACACAAAATAAGAGGATGGAATTAAAGTACAATGTATTAAAAAAAGAATGCTGGACAATTTCTTCCAATAAAGGGCTGCATCTCTAAAACTGAAATGGAAGAGAAGTAGTCATTCATTCAAACCCATGTCTAAGACAGAAATGGCAGTGTGAGCCCTATTTTTCCAAAGTAAATTCTAGGAAGACAATGTGGTTTCACAAAGCACAAATAAGGCTCTTTGATACAGTCAAAGTCTGCTTTCTTTCTGACATATCCACTTGCATCACAGGCTTTATGATATTAATTTTATTAGCCGATGAAACAGCTGGGAAGCCATTCCGTCTTCAGCCTCTAACATTCATTTATCTTCAACAGACCCCCACACCCCTCTCTTTTCATTAGCCTGTATTTCTTTTTCCCCAAACTTTCCGTTCCCAACCATTTAACAGTGTTTATGAATAACTCAGTTTTGATTCAGTGAACAAACCACTGTAGCAGACAAAATGTGAGCAACACATAGACTGAGTGACACAACACTGGCATGGACCCAACTGCCATTTCTGACTCTAGCAGTTGCTTTTCCCGTACAGTAACCCCTCGCTTTTTGCAGAGGTTATGTTCCAAGAACACCCGCATATAGTGAAAAAATGCATTGTTGTGTTTTGGTAAAGAAAAAATGCCTAAAAATGCCTATTTTATTTTTGTTTAAACCCTAAATATGACACAAAATATCCTTCCAGTTTAATGCATTACCCTTAAATAAAATGTAAAGGTAAACCCGTATACACCTCTTTTAATTTAATTTACTGTAATGAAAAACTGTGGAGTTTGAAGTGTCTGAGGGCTTTCCTCGCCAAGATATGCACTCAGGTTGTAGAACAAAAGAATTGGGACACCAGGCGAGGGGAATGTTTTTCACGGAATAACATTGTCTACTGGGGCAAAAAATACAAATGAGGGCTCATTGGAAAGGTCTCCTGGAGGACTTTTTCACAAAAGGGGACTCAGGAGAGCCTTGAAGTGTCTCAGTGCTTGCACCACAGAGAAATTTTACTTGGAGCGCAGGGGCTCAACCCCGGTGTGGAATTCGAAAAAAAGTGCTTCCAGGTTGGCTACAGTTGCTTGCATGGCGGAGATTTTGAAAAAACGGGCTTCCAGGTTGGCTAATGCCTGCCCTGAATCCCGGTGTATGAAACCATATACTTTTGTGTCAAAAAGCATTTTAAAATGTGGATATTTGCAGAAAAAAAATCCATGTTAGACTGAATCTGCAACTGCTGGTCCATAAAAGAAAGGGGTTACTATACATCAAATTTACATCAAAAATCAATAAATTGTTGGCATGCTGTTACAGGTAAAATAAGCTCCATGAAAAAAAACTCTATCCTCCTCCTCTGCCTTGCTGCGCAAGAGACAACAAATCAACATGGCAGGCAATAACAAAAAAACAGATAGCCTCAAATGCATTATAATCACAAAAATAGGGCCTCCCCAGCTTCTGTTACTTTCAAAAGACCAGACATAAAAAGAAATGAACTTGGTAATAATCTAGGAGGTTGTGTTTTTTTCTCTCTCTCCTAGCTGTCAAAGATCGTTGTCAAGGGGGAAAAGCAAAAGGGAAAAGGAAAAATACAGGGTGAGAGAGAAACCACAAGTTAAGAAGGAAAGAATTACTAACAGCAATTACTGGTAAGGAAGCTGGGGCAGGACAGAAAGGAGTGAGGGGAGGTAGACTATACCTCAGCCTTTTCAGGGTGGCTCACTGTTACTGGTGATTAACAATGCTAAAATTATCATTACCATGCTCCAGTAGGCCCATGCCATGGCAGGGATTAAAATAAATTGCTCAACATGAGTGGTGGGAAACTTGGAAAAACAATAGGATTAAAAGCATAAATGTCAATTAAGAATGATAAAAGACAATCTAAATGTGGCAGCAGGAGCCTGAAGACAGCGGCAGGGTAATGGATCTCTGCTATTTACTCAGACTGTTTACTCAGAGAAAAGAAGGTTGAGAGAGAGAGAGAGAAAGAGAGAGAGAGAGAAAGGCAACTTCATTCTTTGTTCTTGAGAGGATGTCCATCTGTCCATCAACTAATTCTCTGCACACCAACCAGGCATATTTGTTTTTTTCTTTCACCTTAGTTAACTAAACTGAGTGCAGACGTGAGAATATAATTTACAGTCCATTGACCACCCAAAAATTAATTGAAAGAAAAGAGAAGAAAAATGCAGAGAAAAGAGAGAAAGAGAGAGAGAGAGAGAGAGAGAGAGAGAGAGAGAGAGAAAATATGTATATTTGCTCACTGCTCACATTTTTTGGCTTTGAACACTCATCTGGACTAATCAGCGAACAATAATGGTCCTTTTACACAACCCTGAGGAAAAAAAAAAGTCTGCAATTGCATCATAAACATATCCAATATTATATTCATTACACCACTACCACAATTTGTGTCTATAATAGAATTTATTCATAAGTCTGAGTGGCATGAGTGAGACTGCTATTTTTTCCAGCAGTGCTCAAAGGAAAAATCAACTCCGGTGATTTCCTTGTTGGAATTTTTCCCCTATTTTCCAGAGTGCAAAAACAAAAATTGCTAGGTGAAAGAGAAACAACATATGAATAATGCTTCAGTAGTATTAGCACACTAAGAGAGAGCCTCTTTCCAGGAGCTGGGAGCATGGTGATGAAAAGGTGGAGATCTATAATAAAAGAATGAGAATGAGCAACAAAAACAGTCAGAAAAGGTGCACAGCCCACAGACACAAGTGTTTTGAACAAACTGCCTAAACCTCCACTGTTCAGATGACACATTTGACTGGAACAGGGACCATCATACTGCTCACACTAATACTGGGGGATAGTCAAAGACACACAGGAGAACATCAATGAATACCAATTACACCAGCACGCAGTTCTGCAGACTAGATAGACCAGGTCACTGTCACTTGCAGATAATACAGGAAGATCCATAGGAAATGTGTCTTAATGTGGCAGTCTGTTCCCTCAGCACACATCCCTGCTAGCCAGTTCTATTGGATCAATCCAGTGGTGGCTGCTAGTCTTTGAAACAGGTGAAGCTCACATTAGGCTTTGATCATAAAATTCATTAAGTTATTTGTATGTAAATTCTGAGAAGGTTTCATCAAGAAGCACTTCTTATCAGCCAGTTCACCTAGTCATACCAGGAGAGCTGAAAAGACTGATTTTTGCACCAGATGGTTGATGGTCTGCCCTTCTGTTCAATTCTGAGTCTCTCCTCATAGGGAAGACTACTAAATAGGTTTGCCAAAAGCAGGTCATCAATATTAGTACCGCCTGCCATTTTGCACTGCTTGCTAGCTGGCAAGTTTCCCCTTCCATGAGCTACTTTAATTAAATGAATGAACTAACTTTAAATGATGAAACAAGGAGCAAAGTCAAGAATGCTATGTTTTTTTTATTTTAAGGAATGATTTGCACAAACAAAAATGGTTTACATCACAAGCAAACAACACAGAGTGCAGCAGCTTGTCTTACAACTTCACTTGCAAATCCATATGGGATTGAACTTGAATGCCTTTAGTGCTGGTGTGTACTTAAAATATGCTGTCAATCAAAAAAGGTGTTCCGCCCTTTAGACAGCTCCTCGAATCATTATGCAGCAGCCTAGTTTCCTGGCCCACCCACTGTTCCATTCACTCCCAGAGAAGCTGAGCTTTGTCACACACGCCAGATTACATGGACTCAGAAGGCACAGGAAATGACTCACGACAAGGATCAAACTGGTCAGGACAAGCAGGAAACTGGTTCCATTCAGCACACAGACATTGAAGCCACATCTTCATGCCCAAGTGTCACCTCAACTCAACTTGTCTCAGTATCGTGAGTACTTACCACTCCAAGGAGCAACGCTTACTTACCTTGTCTGTGTGTGTGTGTGTGTGTGTGTGAACATGGTTTACTTGGTGGGAATCTTGTCTCCTTTCTAGAGCGTTCACAGAATAACTGCATGGTTAACTCTCTGTATCTGCAGCTTGCATCCACCACACCACAACTGAGCATATACTCATTTATTAGAGTCTACTCCGTGACAGAATGTCTGTGTCTCTGAGCCCAGTGGACGTGAACCGCCTCTGGGAGATGATTAATCAGCAGTCGGTGGAGAAACAGGAAGTAGTGAACATGTGCACGGAGACCTCCAATCTTTGTGAAGAGTGGGCTACGACAGTCTTGAGAGCCAACAGCGCCACAGCGCACTCTTATGAAGAGTTCACTTGCCAGCTCAAGGCCGTCTTCCAACATCCTGAGAGCGAGTTGGTGGTGGACTCACGGCTCTATCACCTCCGCTAAGGGGAGTGTAATGTGTCCTGATTCCCATGCAAATCAGCTAGAGTGACTCAGGTCTTCACACAGCCTATTATGAGGGGCTTTCCACCTGTATGAAGAGAGAGCAGGCCCGTTGGAGTAGTTATAAGGTTCTGTCACGGCCGGGGTGCCCGGCCATAGTAGATGAATGTGCCGAGTAAAGAGCCCCTTGGTGCATGTTTTGAGGGACATAGAGTCAGCCAGGTGGGGTGTCATCCAGAGGAGTCTCCAAGGCCTCTTCTCAGTGGACCCTGTCTTCTAACCCCCACCGGAGAGGAGCCAGGATGATATGTGAAGGCAGGACAGGCGCAGGACCTGTCTGTGGACTCTCAGCCTGGTGTTGGCGTGAGAGGGCATTGGCCTTGATGCTCTTGGACCTTGGATGGTACAAGATATTGAAGAAAAACAGATGTTCAAAAAACAGTGCCCACCGTGCCTGCCTGGGGTTGAGTTGTTTGGCGTTTTTGATCGTCAACAGATTCTGGTGATCCGTCCAGACCGTGAATGGGTCACTGTCACCCTGGAGCCATTCCTTACAGAGTCTACTTGATGGCAAGCAACTCACGGTCCCCCACCCCATAGCATTGCTGCGTGGGATCGAATAAAAACAGCAGGGATGTCATTTGCAGTCTGGAACATGCTGTGAGAGTATGGCTCCTACACCCACATTAGAGGCCTCCACCTCTGGACAGAGACCCTCATCTTTCTTCTTCACAAAGAAGAACCCCGCGGCTGTGGGAGAGGTAGATGGTCGAAGCATACCATTTCAGAGACCCTTAACCACATACTCCTCCATGGCACACTGCTTACCCGCGGTGAGGGAGTAGAGATGGCTGCAGGGTTGTACCGAGCCCAGCAGAAGGTCGATGGTGAGATCGTAAGGATAGTGAGGTGGAACAGCATGTCGTTTACCGAAGACTCCCACCAGGTCTTGATACGGGATGGGAATGGTCTCCAGGTTGATGTCAGGGGCCTCGGACTCCCCTGAACACGTCTCAGCCCTAGCCGGGAGTGGGGATCAACCTGTCAGGTGCTCTGCCTCCCGGCTAGGGCTGAGACGTGTTCAGAGTCCGCAGTGGAGATCTGATGGTTTGGGAGGAAGCTCCTTCCTGGAACTGGGTCCAGGGTGTAGGCCCTGTACCATCCAACAGGACATTGGGGAGTATGTTAAGGCTCGTGCAGTCTGCACCAGGGGTAAGATCTCTAATTCTGCCGCAATCGCTGAGCTTAGACCTCTGCCAGTCCCTTGCCGGCCTTGGTCCCATATAGGTCTGGATTTCGTCACCAGTCTTCCTGATTCTCATGAAAAGAACACCATCCTGACTATTGTGAACTGGTTCTCCAAGGCTGTTCATCTAGTGACCCTGACCGGACTTCCCTCTGCTAAGGAAACCTCATAACTGGTCATTGAGCACTTAGTCCAATTGCCTGGGTTCCCCAAGGACATCGTCTCGGACAGAGGGCCCCAGTTCACTGCGAAGTTCTGGAAGGCCTTCTGCCATCTGATTGATGCCACCACCAGTCTCTCATCTGGGTACAATCCCCAGACGAACAGTCAGGGTCAAGCAACAACTGGAGCACTTTCTCCAATGCATCATGGCAGATCGTCATCTCTCCTGGGCCTCATATCTCATTTGGGCTGAACTCACACAATCTCCTCACCTCCTCATCCACTGGACTAAGCCCATTCGAGGTGTGTAACGGTTTCCAAATTCAGATGTTTGAACACTGTAACCAAGATGCCAGAGTGCACGTATGTGTTTGTATTTGTGGTTTTATTTTATTTGTGTTTTTACTGTTGTTCAGCTATTTCAGTATTCAGTATGGTAGAGCTGTACGAATGCTCAAAGCTGGATTCTATTCCATTGGAGATACAGCAGACCACCGGGGTAGGAGAAGCGATCTGCTTGCTAGGTTACATGCTAACCCACACAGACCGGCTCTTCCCAGTCTCCTCCTCACAAATGCCAGATCACTCGTCAACAAGATGGACGAAGTGCGATTGAGGACTTTCTCACGCAGCATGGACAGGTGTGAGGCGATTTTCACTTTTTCCTGGCTCGTTGACAACACTGCAGTGGAGTTAAAGGGGTATTCTTTGCTCCAGGCAGACAGGACTGTAGCTTTGGCAAAGGAGGAGGTTTAATGCTGTATATACACAACTCCTGGTGCACAGCCACAAACATTATTGGAGCGTTCTGCTCCCCTGATCTGAAATATCTGTCAGTGAAATGCAGACCATTTAAAATGGTAGGAGAGTTCTGTTCCATTCTGATTGTGGCTGTTTACATTCCACTGCGGGCTAATACAAAATAAGCATTAGAGGAACTGTATTGACTGATTAGCAGGCAGACAGATAGTAATCCAGAAATGGCTGCGATTGTGGCAGGGGATTTTAACCACATGGAATTAAAAACAGTGTTCCCCAAATTTTATAGATTCATAGATTTCTTAACCAGAGACAACAGCCTACTGGATCAGGTCTACTGCAATATCTAGGGGGCATACAAGGCTGTAGCAGCCCCTCATGTCGGCATGTCTGACCATATCTCTGTGGAGCTGATGCCAGCCTACAAACCTCTGATCTACAGGACAAAACCAACCACCAGAACTGTGCAGGTATGGACTGAGGAAGGTACAGTGCATCTGAAAAGTATTCACAACGCATCACTTTTCCCACATTTTTTTATATTACAGTCTTATTCCAAAATGAATTAAATTCATTTTTGTCCTCAGAATTCTACACACAACACCCCATAATGACAACGTGAAAAAGTTTACTTGAGATTTTTGCAAATTTATTAAAAATAAAAAAATTGAGAAAGCACACGTACATAAGTATTCACAGCCTTTGCCATGAAGCACAAAATGGAACTCAGGTGCATCCTGTTACCCCTGACCATCCTTGGGATGTTTCTGTAGGGCAATTGGAGTCCGCCTGTGGTAAATTCAGTTGCTTGGACATGATTTTTATTCATGAATGCACACACCTGTCTATATAAGCTCCCACAGTTGACAGTTCATGTCAGAGCACAAACCAAGCATGAAGTCAAAGGAATTGTATGTAGACCTCTGAGACAGGATGATGAGACAAAGATTGAACTCTTTGGTGTGAATGCCAGGCTTCACATTTAGAGGAAACCAGGCACCGCTTATCACCAGGACAATACCATACATTGAAGCATGGTGGTGGCAGCATCAAGCTGAGGGGATGTTTTTCAGTGGCAGAAACTGGGCGACTACTCAGAATAAAGGGAAAGAATTGCTGCCAAAGGTGCATCTACAAAGTATTGAGCAAAGGCTTTGGATACTTATGTGCATGTGATTTCTCAGTTTTTTTATTTTTAATAAATTTGTAAAAAAACGAGTAAACTTTTTTCATGTTGTCATTATGGGGTGTTGTGCATAGAATTCTGAGGAAATAAAATGAATTTAATTAATTTTGGAGTAAGGCTGTAACATAAAAATGTGGAAAAAGTGATGCACTGTGAATACTTTCTGGATGCACTGTATGTTAACACTACAGGGCTGTTTTGAGTGCACTGAATGGGGAGTGTTTAAAGAGGGCACAGATCTAGAGGGGTATATGTCAACTGTCCTGTCTTATGTGCAGTTCTGCACCCGTGCTGTCCTCTCCACAAAGACCATCAGGGTTTTTCCAAATCAGAATCCATGGCTCGACAGCATAGTGCGGGCCCTGCTCAAAGCTTGGGATGCTGCCTACAGGTCAGATGACAGGCTGGCCTATAGCAGGGCCTGGAAAGAACTGAGAAAGGGAATCCAGCTGGCAAAATGTAGGTACAAACCGCGCATTGAGGCGCATTTTAAAAATAACCCTAGGGATATGTGGAGAGCCATAAAGAACATTACTGACTACAAGGGCAGTTACCCCCTGGTCAGCCAGGACTTTACCCTTCCTGATAGCCTGAACAGTTTCTTTGCACGCTTTGACACACCCAGCAGCAGAAGGACTGGACATTTCCCTCAGTTGGAGGGGCAGGACCAACCTCTTGTCCTGCAGCTTCACCAAGTGAGGTCCACCATGATGAGCATTAACATCAACAAAAGTGCAGGGCCAGACAAGGTGTCAGGCAGGACGTTGAAACTGTGTGCTAGGGGGGGGAGGTTCTGGACATTTTAATCTGTCCCTGCAGCTTGCTACGGTACTGGTTTGCCTTAAATCCTCAGTCATTGTGCCTGTGCCCAAAAAATCTTAATGCTTATTGCCGTGTTGCTCTGAACCCAGTAATTATAAAGTGTTTTGAGAGGATCCTCCTAAAACACATTAAGGACATCATCCCTGCTGGTTTGGATAGCCATCAGTTCGCCTATTGGGGGAAACAATCGACAGAGGATGTGGTCTCAGTGGCACTCCACTCAGCCCTGAATCATCTGGAGCACCCTAACACTTGTGAGGATGCAATTTGTTGATTTTAGTTCGGTTTTTAACACTGTGATGCTAGACAAGTTGACATTAAAGCTACATAACCTGGGGATATCTGCATCTCTGTGGCTATACATTAATGTAATGACTTCTTAACTAACAGACCTGAGGTGGTAAGCATAGGGGACCGCAATTCATCCACAATAGCTCTGAACACTGGTACACCGCAGGGCTGCGTGCTCAGCCCAGCCGTCTTTACGCATGACTGTTCTACCATCCACTCTACAAATACAATTGTGAAGTTCGCGGACGACATCACTGTGGTGGGTTTCATATGGGACAATAATGAGAATCACTACAGAGAGGAGATCCAGCACCTGACACAATGGTGTTCTGCCCATAACCTAATCTTGAACACAAACAAAACCAAGGAGATTATTGAGGATTTCCGGAGGACCAGGAAGACAGTACACACTAATCTCCTCATACATGGAAAGGTGGCAGAGCGTGAGGACAACATCTAGTTCCTGGGTATGCACATAACATCTAATTTCACTTGGTCACTAAACACCTCTTATCTGGTGAAGAAAGCCCAACAAAGACTATTCTTCCTCAGGAAGTTGAAATGGGCTGGGTTTTCCTCACGTCTGCCTGCAAACCTCTACAGAGTCACAATAGAGAGTACTCTCTGCCCTGGTGAAATAGTTTACGTTTACGGCATTTAGCGGACACCCTTATCCAGAGCGACATACATCAGTGCTTAAAGTAGTCCACAACTGTTCTTGAAACTGTTACGCTATACTTAAATCAACGGCAGGTATTTTACCAAGTTACACACCATACCAAACCCTGTCAAAGAGAAAAAGCAAGTCAGATCAATACACAAGCAAGTAAAAACAGTAAAACAGTTAAGAGGGTGAGTGGCTGAGGGATTTGTAAATATATAGGAAAAGACATAAGACAGGACTGTCTTGGGAGTGGGAGGACTGGCTAGTCGCCAAGATGCTCCGTAAAGAGGTGGGTCTTCAGACGACGCTTAAAGACAGTGAAGGAATCCGCAGAACTGATTGCAAGAGGGAGTTCATTCCACCACTGGGGGGCCAAGACCGAAAAGAGTCTAGATGCGGGTCTTCTTCTTTGGAGCAACGGAGGTTCAAGACGAGCTGTGCTTGATGCCCTGAGAGGAAAAGAAGTGACATGCTGCTTGATCAGTGCAGACAAGTAAGGAGGTGCAAGCCAATTCTTAGCCTTGAAAGCAAGCGTTATGGTTTTGAACTTAATGCGAGTGGCCACAGGGAGCCAGAGAAGGTTCTGTAGTAGAGGCGTAGTGTGTGAGAATTTAGGAAGATTGAAGACCAACCACGCAGCTGCATTCTGAATCAGCTGAAGTGGTCTTCATTGGCAGTCCAGCCAGAATAGAGTTGCAGTAGTCCAGCTTAGAAATGATCAGAGACTGGACGAGTAACTGCATGGCTTCCGTGGTGAGAAAGTGTCGGATTCTTCTGATATTATACAGATGGTATCTGCATGTCCTGCACGTATGCCAGGAATGAAAGTTCGTCGTCCTACATGACACCAAGAGTTCTCAAAAGAATCGCTGAGGTCGTGGCTTGGTGATGGGACCCCTTTGATGGAAAAGCAGTCTTGCTGGGATTCAGCTTAAGGTGGTGGACTGCCATCCAAGAGGAAATGTCAGCCAGGCAGTCTGAGATGCGGGTCGAGACCTGATCATCACTGGAGGGGGAAAGAGAGGATTAGTTGAGTGTTATCTGCATAAAAGTAGGTAGGAAAAACTGTGTGAAGCTATTACATCCCCACGAGAACCAGTATATAGAAAAAAGAGAAGTGGTCCAAGGACCAAGCCCTGAGGTACACCAGTGGACAATCTTCATGGGGCACACTGGGAGCCTTGCCATGCTACCTGGTACTTCCGGTCATCAAGGTACGATTCAAACCAGGCTGCCAGACTGTGCTCAATATCCCAAGGCTGGAGAGAGTAGCCAAGAGTATCAGAATCAGAATCAGAATCGCGTTATCTGATGATTAATGGTGTTGAAGGCTGCAGAAAGATCAAGAAGAATCAAAGCAGAAGACAGGTTGGCTGATCTAGCTGCATGAAGCTCTTCAGAGATGGCTAGGAGTGCCGT
>JBBJLR010063108.1:0-11277 GCA_037577145.1 Brachypetersius gabonensis
GAGTGAACATTAAGTACCGGGTCTTTTGACAACACTATACAAATGTTTAAGTTTATAAATAAGAAGAGTGTGTTATTTAGTCATGTTTGTTTAATTATTGTTTGTTATTAATAAAATTAGCTTGTTGTTCCATTCATGTTTTTGTGTTTTGCTTTGGTACCGAAATTGATACCGAGAACCGTGGATTTTGACTGGTATTGGTACCGAATACTGAAATTTTGGTAGCGTGACAACACTAATTACAATTGATATAACTTTGTTATAACTGCTTAATAATGATTTATAAACTGTCTACAACTTCATGAACACCTTGATTATAAATCATTTATAAACTGTTAATGAGGGTGGTCTTACTGCAAAGTGTAACTTTACTTTCTATCGAGACATTTTCAGCAGAGCTGCCCAGCCGCTGTTCTGGTGGGCCAGTGTCCAGCAAAGTTTGGTGATCTCCTCGCTAAACACACCTGATTCAACTCATCTGTAAATTGCCAGGTTTGGCAGGCAGGTCTGAGTAGAGGAATTACCCAACTGTTCTGGACACCAGCCCTCCGAGAGAGAAGTTGTGCACCCTGCTGTAGTCACTATTAGCATTTCTCAGGAAAGTAAGACTAGCCAAGAAATGATGCGGACAGAAGTTTATTTAGTTTATTTACTTGCACGACTGCCTGGCAGCACAAAGACATCCAACAACTGAGAGAGAGAAGGGGAGAGAGGGAGAGAGAGAAGGGGAGAGAGAGAGAGAGAGAGAGAAAGAAAGAGAGAGGGAGAGAGAAAGGGAGAGAGAGAAAGAGGGAGAGAGAGAGAGAAGGATGGAGAGAGAGAGAGAAAGAGAGAGGGAGAGAGAAAGGGAGAGAGAGAGCAAGAGAGGGAGAGAGAAAAGAAGGATGGAGAGAGAGAGAATGAGGGAGAGGGAGAGAGAGATAGAAGGAGAGAGAGAGAGAGAGAGAGAGAGAGAGAGCGAGAGATCGAGACAAAGAGAGGGAAACGTCTTGATCAACACACTGCTCTCCAAAGTAAGCACCGTTGGCACTCTTTCTTTCTTTCTCTCTTTCTTTCTCTCTTTCTTTCTTTCTGTCTTTCTTTGTCCCTTTTCCTCTTATTATTTTTCCACGTGTTTGAAATGATACTTAACTCAATCACTGGTAGCCAGTCAGGTACAACTAAAGAGGGGTTACTTGACATCAACTTGTTCTGATAAAGTCCCACTCAACCTCAAATTCAGCCAAGGAATTTAAAAAGTGCAAAAATCCCTAAATCAAAATGATCAAAACTGTTCTTCAGTTGACAGTCATGCAGGACACCCAAAACACAAACCAGTTTCTTCCTTCTCCTTTAAAGTTACAATTTAACAGATACAGCAACATAATGCATCAACATCTATGGGTTGTATCATGTGGAAATGGACTGAAAGAGCTCATTGAACACTCCACTGCCTCTGAACAGCTCCACATTACAGCCTTTTCGCAAGCTGCCACTTGATTATAAACATTCTGCGGGGCTTTGTGTTGGTATTGTACTGCGAAGGGGATTGCTTTAGGCATTTCCATCAGTAAAACGTCAAACAGGCAAATGTACTTCATCAAAAGATGCAGGGAACTTTATGCATACTCCGGAAAAAGGCCCATGCAAACGTTACGGATAACCGCACCCTCCTTCAGCCGGAGCGAAACAACAGATGATTATCGGACAGGTTGGAGAGATTTTCTCCGATAATCTGCAGACACCAGACTCAGCATAAAAACAGGGCACTATCTGTAATTACCTTACAAACACCCAGCCAGATCCTGCTTAGATCTCCCCAGGAGCTTTCATAGATACAGCCCTTCATCCGCAGGATTGTACAAACACCACACATATACAAAACCTCAATCATGGGGCCTTGGACACTTTAATTAAATGGAAATTCGCTGATGTCCACCCAGACGTTCATTCTAAAAACAGTAGCTCTGTTCAGTTTAGCCCTTAGAGGTCAGTCGTTTTACATCAACCACTGTTAAAATATTCTTATTCACAGCTTAAAAGCAGAGAAATTCAGTTAAAACTTTCAATCCATACCATATTTGTGTTTGCAGGTAGGATTATTCATTATTTAACATAATTAAACCTATAATTATGGACTATAAAAGTAAAACTAAGCTCTTAATCTACAGGTAAGACCAGTGAAGTAACAATGATCTTATAGGCATTTGTTTCATAGGATTTCTGCAACAAAACTTGATTCAGACTCACACACCCGAGACTTAAGGCTTGGGTCTGACACACACACACAGCCCTACTCCACTACACTGGTTCTGGTGCCAGGTGCCGGTTCTGGTGCACAGCCGGTGCTGAGCTGGGAACTGGCACGGTGTGGTTCTGGGAGGGAATGGGGAGGATGCCACAATATAGTTAAATAGATGACTTTAATAAAGAAAACAAAATGAAATAAACAATCCCCGACTCAGGGTAAACAATAAACAAGATACATGGAACAATAACAGAAACAGGGGAACACAAATACACTCAAAACACAACCGGATATAAACTCAATACAATGAACACAAAACAGGATGTAAACAAAACGGCTAGGCCCGTGCTCCTCAAACGAACAAAGAAAACTAAAACCAAGGCCTGAGGGCTTCACCCTCCCTCGCAGCATAGCGAGCAGAACCCGTGGACGTGGATACCAGTGCGGACAGCGCAGCACAGAAACTTAAAGTGGAGAAACACGGGCCTGCAAACAGAGAACGTAAACAAGGGTTAAACATACAAGAACAAGAAATAACAACAGGAAACAAGATATAACCAACACCAAGGGGGGAGACAAATACAGACTCAATAGGGGAAGGGATCGGCTGGGGCCTTATATAAGGGAACATAAACGAGACACAGGGGAAACCACTAACAACGGGACGCGATACAAATGGAACACGGAGACTAGATAGGGACCAAGGGGGAAAGGGAGGAAGGGAGTACAGGAGGTGGAACGGAGACGAAACGGAACACGGGGAAACACGGAACTAATATTCAGGGGACGGGGAACGGAGTCTAACAGGAGAGAGCGAGGTGACCGTCACAGGAACCAGCTGAGAACCGGCCCACATTTACACTAAACAGGAGCTCAGCGGGAGCCGAGTGATAATACGTGACAGGCCACGCCCACTAAGCAGAAACAAACGTGGCCGAACTGAGTTCCTGCTCGCTGGTTATTCTACAAACTTTGAGGATTTATTTCAGTGTCCAAATGCAGATTATTCAGCGGGTTTTTACTGTTGAAAGAGATCGACATAGACAACAATTACGTGCAAGACTCCGCCCACCGCCTGTGACGTCACGGGTTCTCGCTACGAGACCAGCAACGTTTAGGCGCCGGTTCGGTGCTTCTTTTCGGGCACCGGCACCATTTTTTCCAGTGGAAAAGCGCAACACTGGTTCCGAAACTGCAGTGGAAAAGGAATAACACACACCAGTGACATAAGAACTGTCATAAGACATAAGAAGCTGACAATGACACACACACTATTGACACAGAATCAGAGACTCACACACAACAGAGATGTGAAACCTGACTCTGGCCCATGGCACAACCTCTTTAATCTGACCACAGATGAAAGAGATCTGATCTGCAGATTTTATCTGATCAAACATGAAAATGCCGTATGTCTTGGGGTCCACTTATGATCAGAACAGTCGAGGCTCACTCAACAATCATTCCATTGTTGCCCAGCAGACAGATAGTACTTCACTGCTCATGATGGACAGCTTACTTTCTAATAGCAGCTGTTGGTGGATGCTAATAGTCAAAGTGCCCCTTAACCTGCTTTTTCACCTTGGCCTCAATCTAAAGAGTCACACATTTTTCTTTCTCCGTCTATCTCTCTCTCTCTCTCCCTCTCTCTCTCTGCGAGACTGTCTCTGTCATGCCTATCAGCGGCCATCTGGATATCGACTCGGCCGGCTACTGATAGCATCTCCATCTAATCCTGGCAGCGTTCGATCACAGGTCCACCGCCAGCAGTCACAGCCCTCACTTTACCGGCTTATTTATTTATTCTACTTCAAAGCACAGTTCCCCAGCCTTTCTGATAACTGAGCAGCTTCTTTCCCCAATGATGAAATACTATTTCAAGTTGCATATTCGTTTTTCAGGTCAGCTAGCCTGACTTCAGCTAGCCACTTTTACGTTAGCATAATGGAGAGGGTGGCACAACTGAATTCCGACACACAGCATGCTGCATGCCTGATGACGGCTCAATCACTTAATCATGTGTGTGTGTACAAGGTCAGCCCTCTATATACGCTAATTCATTCCTACAGCCCTGGGGCCTTGTCTTTCCATCCTAGTGACGTCCCTGTTTCACAGTAGGTATACAGCCGCGCTAAAATATCAAGGTGAAAGTCATCATAGCTTGCTTAGTATAGACCCAGCTCCCAACCCAACTTTGTGAACAGATTAATGGTGATATTTTTTTTATCGCCCGATAAGAGTCTCACGTTAACGCAGCACATTAACGCCGATAACGGCCCACCACTATATATATATATACACAGTAAACCCCCAGTTTTACGCGGATTGGGACTCGCGGATCCAATCACACGTGTTTTTTGCGACACATGGAAATATTCAAAACAAGGCGGAACCTGCAGATATTCTCTGCTTTTTTTTTTGCTTTTTTCGTGGCAATATTTTTTTAAAACTCATTTTAGTACTTTTGGCTCCTCGTGCATGGACTTTAAACCTTTCTCGCTCTCTCTATCTGTTGTTCTCTCTTATTGCCTCTCTCTCTCTCTCTCTCTGTCGCTCCCTCGCGGTCGGTCGGTCGATCGGTCGTTCTCTCTCTCGCTCTCTCGCTCTCTCTCTCTCCCTCTCGGTCGATCGGTCGGTCTCTCTCTCTCTCTCTCTCTCTCTCTGTGTGTGTCTCTGTCTCTCTCTCTCGTGCGCGCATTCTCTGTCTGTCTGTCTCTCTGTCTCTCGTGCGCGCGTTCTCTGTCTGTCTCTCTCTCTCTTTCTCTCTCTCGCTCTCTCTATGTATATATACACATATACACACACACAGTAATCCCCCCTTTTTCGCGGAGGTTACGTTCCAAGAGCACCCACTTATAGTGAAAAACTGCGTTGTTGTGTTTTGGTAAAAAAAAAAAAGCCTAATTTTTTTGTGTAAACCCTAAATATGCTCCAAAATATGCTCCCAGAACACTTTTTTGAATGCATTACCCTTAAAGAGAACATAGAGTGTCTGAGAGGACAAAAGTATTGGGACACCGCCGCGAGATTAATGGGTCCCCATTGTGTGAAAACATCCAGAAAAAATATATTTATTGCCACAAAAAAGGCAGAGGATATTTGCAGTTTCCATGTCCGTCCAAAAAAAAGTCACACTAATATTTAATTGGACTGCCTTTAGCTATGATTACAGCACACATTCGCTGTGGCATAGTTTTAATGAGCTTCTGCAATTTCAGATCATTAATTTCTGTCCAGAGTTGCATTAATTTGTCACCAGGATCTTGCATTGATGTTGGGAGAGTCGAACTGCTGCGCAAAGTCTTCTCCTGTTCATCCCATTTGAGCCCGATGAACCCTGACTTTGTCATCTGGGAGTATGTCTGTGCCATCAGGGAAGAAAATATCCACAGATGGAAAAACCTGGTCATTCAGTATATTCAGGTCAGCCGACCTCACTCTTAACGTCGCTGAACCAAGACCTGACCAAGTGCTGCAACTCCAGATCAGAGCACTGCCCCCACAGGCTTGTACTGTCAGCACTAGGCATGATGGGTGCATCACTTTATCCACCCCCCTTATTACCCTGATGCACCCATCACTCTTTACAAGACCATCAGCAGAAAGCAAACATCCTCCTGATCTGCGTATAACTGGGGAGTTACTATACAGTATATATATACATACATACAGTAAGAAGGGCCGTCCCCAAATGAAGGAAAAAAACCCAAATAAAATCCAGTTTGACTGGTCAGATTTGAATCGGGTCTGACACCTCCTACAGGTGTAACTTGAATCCGACTGGAAAAGTCTGATTTGGTTAAGCTTTTCTTTTTGCTGTCCCCACTGTAGCAAATCTGTCCTGCTGAGAACAAGCCCTTGGAACAAAGTATAACAGACAGCTAAATATGATAATTATTTATTATTAATTATTGTCTAAATGTTCAGCCTAGCGTTAACATTTAAGTTAACATTCGAATGGGACGGCATGCCTTGGATACAACAGTGAGCAAAAAAGTATATATTTTTTTTTTTAAATGTTTCAAAAAGTTAAAAAAAGTAAAGTTTCGGACAGGCAGTTATATGTTTATATGTTGCATTAGGGTCTATATGATCCTTGTAGAAGGTGCCAGCAGGTAATTTGTTTCTTTTTCCACCCTAGAAAACTTTTGAGTTTTTTAAATTGTTGCTGTGTGAAATTTCCAAAATCTTCGAGTACATTAAACCATTTACAACATTAATTTTTAGGATTGATGACATTCTAAGCTGGTGGTGCAAAGTAAAGTCACTACAGTCTAGTCTATCTTCTTTGCCATTGAACAGTCAAAGAGTATTTCAAAGGAATTTCCAGAATTTCCAATTTCCTTCATCAATTATTTGTGGTATAATTCTTGAAAATCTTGAGCCGTAACCTCATTCAGATGCTTTATGAAACAAGACAGGCCACTTCAGGCTGTTGAAGCAAAATCTTGCTCTTTCCAAGAACAAGCTTGCTTAAACTCTGTCTAATTTTAGAAAAGTTAACATGGTTTTTAAATCCAATGCAGTAGACGCCTCCGATTTCAGCTTTCAGGAACCTGACCTTTCCAATCATAATTGTGACCAAGGCATGAGAAAAGGATTTTCGGCACTCGTTGATAAGAGAACGCATAAGAATGCGGGTCACATATGCACCTGCTGACACACACACACACACACACACACACACACACAGACACACAGACACACAGACACACACTTGGGGTGGCCATAGCCAGAAGATCCCATCATTGTCTTCGAGGATGATTGATTTTAACACGGTCTCTTTCATAACCCTTGCTTAGAATACAGAAATCCGGCGTGGAGCGCAAATTAAATTGGAAACTCAGCAGCCCGCACCCCCAAACCCTCAACAAGGTGCGTGAAATTCCACAAAAACGAGGAGGAAAGACAGGGGCTCTGTCAAGTGCCCACACAAGCCCTGAAATGAAACCAACAAAGCAGCGCTCTCCAGCAGGGCATGGATCCATTTTTAAAATAAAAAAAGTACACTTACTCTCTCCCCTTACAACCAGTCCCTCCACACCCTGCACATGAGAGCAAGAATCTATATCAGACAGCCGCCAGCATGCAGCAGTTTGTTTAGGATGCCGGTGTGTTTAAATGGCCTAGAGAAGAAAATAATATAAACAGAATCTTATGGGACTTTTCAGTGAAACTAGTGCTTAATAGGACAAGAGATTTGAATGGATCTCTTATTACACTTATAGGCTGTACTACTGCATCTTCACTCAAAACTGCATCTTCAGTCAAATTGCAGTTTATTAACTGAAAATACCCCCCCCCCCCAGCACTTTTCAAAGGTGTACAGGAACAATGTTGTAAACAGTACTGCGGTGACACTGTAATGGTGTTTCTAACGCATTACCCGTGCAGTTCTCTCTACACAGTTTATGTCTGGTCGTCCCAAAACTGTGTCAATGGAGTCGAACCAGCGGCAAGTTTTTCTGTCAGAGCCGTTTTTGTTAATGTTGTGTTTTATTGTCTTGTTTGAGTTTATACATTTTTCGAAGTATTGTTTAGCATGCAATGGAAACACCCAGCGAACTCGTTAGTGATGTTCTGGTTCACCTCCATGTTTCTCGCAGTGTCAAAGATACATTTGTTATGGAAAACGTTAATTGAAATTTTTTTCAATTGTATTGAATCCAAACAGACAGCCGTGTCGACTTCCCAGTTGTTAGTTTGTGTCTCCATTGTTGTTTTTATGTGCAGACAGCAATAAAGCAGTAGCCTCTTTCCAGGTTGTGATGACATTTCGACTAATCGACACGTGTTTCACTGGTTTGCACGATAAGCAGCTCAGCTGAACTCCTTCATGTGTCGTTAGAGATTCACAAGCGCCTACCTGGATGGTAAAACTCCTAGTATAAAACAATGAACTGGACTGAATGATCTTCAACAGCACTTTCAAACAGGTCACACAATTCATCCCAGACATTTTGATCTCAGAGTATCAAGATTCAAGGTTCTTTATTTGTCCCATAGGTGGTAGAGGCCTAGTAAAAGAGGCCTTGCCCGCGAACCTGATGACCACAGAGTTCTAGGTTCAAACCACTGTGTCCTTGACCAAGACCCTTAACCCCTAATGTCTTCATGGGGGCAGTACCTGTAACTAATGGTTGTAAGCTCTGGATAAGTGTGTCTACCAAATGCCGCTTTACTTTACCTGTATAGTAATACAACAGGTAGTGAAATATGCCGCTGAGTCGACCATGCAGAAAGTTTTCATGTAATTAAATTAAAGAAAATTTTGATGAGACTATGGTAATACAATACATAGAAAAATGTATTATATTCCAAATAAGCAAACATTATAAATAAAAACAGAAGCAAGATCTTTGTAGCAGAGAAATGGCTCTGCTGCTGCTTTCATGACTTAAAAGCAGTCATCACGTCTGTTTTTGTCCTGCTCTGGGACAAATATTTGGATGCTTTTCTTTAATTTCTTGTCTCACTACTGTGTCACGTCGTGTGCTCGGGGAGTGAGGCGAGGCGCAACAGTGCAGGTTCCATTGATGGAATTTTATTTACAAAAAACAACTCAGACTCTACATACGAAAACAAAAAGCCAGGAGGGGCTAACAGAAGAACAACTACCAGGAGACACATCAGGAGGGACCACATGCAGGAAACACACAGGGTGACTGTGAGGGTTGACCAGACCACCCAGAGGCGCAGCAGGTTCCGGCACCGACTCCCAGGCTCGGGTCCTTCAGGAAGATGGCAGCCTCCCTCACCGGCGTTGCGCCTTGCCTCACTCCCCGAGCACACGACGTCACATACTGCTTTGTCTGTAGATGTTCCGGTTCTATTTGATATCACACTGATCCACTAATTATTTCCCTTTTTAAAACCACAATTTGTAAAAAAAAAAAACAACTTCTTAGAACTTACTGCTAGTTTTTGGTTTTCCATCCCTGCACCCAAAAAGGAGTGTTGGTGAATAATATGTATAAACCCAGTAAGGCGTTGGTTTTGACTGGTTTCCATGAAGGACAGATACTGCAGTGCTGAGGAAAGACCAGCATGCCGATCAACACCCCCGACTTTCTGAACAGTACTTTTACCTTGCAGTGCATTCTGCCCTCTGTACTGCGGGTATCAAATCTCATCACCCAGGCCCAATATTTTTACTGGTCAGTATTCTGTTAAGTTTATCTAACAAAGCATTATGAATGTCTGTAGTTGTCTGTAATAAATACTTGCAGTTTCAGACATTTTGCTGCCTCACAGTGTGATTGGCTGAGAGGCCTTCTATAAGTAAAGGATCAGAAGACCCCAATGCACAGTAGAGGCAGTTGTATTGGCCTAAATACATTTATTTTTCCAAAAGTGATCAGCGGAATGAACGCTATCCTGCTTATGACAAAACAAAACATTTCTTTTAAAGATTTTATTGCAGTTTCATGGCTTTCCCTGGCAAAAAAAATTCCAGACATCAAACAGAACTTTAAAGTTGCAGATGTTGCAGGTGCTGTGTAACGTGTGCAGCTATCTACAGACTCGCCAACTTGTTTAATACCCTTCAGACAAGCAAGAGAGATGGGAAGATGGTGTTGACTAGTATCATTTCCACTATGCAAAGCTCTTTGATCATATATTGAAATCTGTCTTGGTGACAGCCGACCCTTCAGAAGGTCAAACTTAGACAATAAATGCTTTATCTCAGCTTGGAGGACACTGTGGCTTGCAACGGAATAACTCTGACTCGGACTTGATTTGAATTCTCTGTACTGCAATATTCATCAACATTCGCAGACATTGCCCTGTCCACTACCCAGTTCCACTCCAGTTGCCCATTCTGTGCTCCTTTTCATGTTTGTGCTCCTTTTCATGTTTCATTTCCAAACACTAAACAAGGGCAGGTACTGTCAGATACAAATTACCATGAACTTCCATCATAATAACTAAACTGACAACTTGCGGAATGATATATAAGATGTGATTGAGAAGAACCAAACCCTCCACCAATGGCAGCAGCCGTTCATTGTGAGGAACTGTATAATAAGTGCCAATATCACCAGATAACAGGAAAAAAAACTCTTTCTCGTCTGTAGCCTAGCAACAACATCCAGCTGTTAAAAAAGTAGCAGCTACAATAAAGTAACCGGGGTATGGATGCGAGTGGCTTTTTAGACAAAATCTATGATTCTATTTTTGATGCATAACATCAGACAAATTTTGACCATAGAACTTCAGTTTAACCAAAATATGACACTTTATATGGGAAATTATAGTTAGAAATGTAATATTCATTTAGATATTTTTTCCCTCAGGTTTTATTAGTAAATCACATAATTAGAATAAAGCTTATGATTACAGTAAGCCAGTGCCAATATTCCAGTGTGTAACAACCTTGAGTGTATTATTTTGATTACAGCAGGTTCATTAATGATGTTGACCATTGCATTTTGAGATAAATGTTAAATAGCACTCCCTTTCATGTATTATTGTGTAATCATTCCCACTGTGTCCAAATTAATGGTGTGAAGCACCATCCACCATCTGTCAAGGCTGCTATAACAGGGTTCAGCAGGGTCTCAGACAAGAAACAGGGCTCTCTTTCTATATCAAAAGCACTTTTACTGAATGCAGCTGCAACACACTCTAGTCTGTGGAACAGCAGTAAGTTTTTAATTAAATGAAAGATTTATTTTCATTTTTCTTGCTCTGACCACCACTCCACCTCCCTTAGTTATGCTCCCAAGTACATTTTACGATACCGTGTCGTGGCAAAACCTTATGCACCATAATTTCAAACATTTATATTGTCTTTAGTACAGTTCAGTCTTAAGCCATGCCTAATTTCTTTACATTTTGCTTTGAATCACCTTCTAAGTGCAAAAACAAAAAAATTTTATTTCTGCCAAACTGCCTTATCTTTGGCATATTGAGTAGAATAAATCAAAAAATTGGGTACAAATTATGCTGTGACCGGCTGCAAAGAGCCTGGATAAAGGAGTTTCAACCACTCAGCATTCAGCACCACCAGTATACTGATCACCGCCTGATCATCTGGAATCATCTGC
>JBBJLR010063166.1:0-11275 GCA_037577145.1 Brachypetersius gabonensis
CTCTCTCTCTCTCTCTCTCTCTCTCTCTCTCTCTCTCTCTCTCTCTCTCTCTCTCTCTCTCTCTCTCTCTTTTTTTTGGTATTGTGCTATTCTGGTATTGGGTCTCTGCAGGGTGGGGTGACTGTGAGTGATTTCCAGTTTGTGACTAAACCATTCTTTTGAATCGACTCTTTTCAGGGAATCGGTTGAGCCAACTTAAAAGTTTGGATAGATTTTCTGCACCATCATTACGTCGTACTGAATAGTAATAATTCAACTAAAACACATTCAAATAAAAAATATTTCTCATTTCAGAAAAACAGAACACAAAAGTTACATATTAGAACAGAATCCTTTAGACTTTGTGTAGATTTTGTCTCTGTAGTCTGCAGCCTCCTCGTGTGTGTTTGTGCTGTGTGCGTGGAACTGCCAGGGGCTCCCTGTTAAATACTCACTGCCAAGTCTGACTCACTGAAACCAAAAATTCAAAACTCAGTAAGGAGTCACTGTGGCTGTTCCAGACTGAGCCAAACTTCTTTGGTAATTATACATGTTTGTTTTTGATGTAACTCTCCCTGTGAAGTAGGTCCATTTCCTGTGCCCGGAAATGAGCCAAAAACATCCAAAAGAACAAATTTCATTGAGTGCTGCAACTTTATGAAGACATTCAAACATGAAACATAGTGTAGGAGACCCCAGTCATGTCATTAACATTTTTTCTCTCAGTCATGTCATATTAGCACTGTGCAAACAAGTTAGCATAAGCTTTACAGCTCTGGTATGAGCACAGTTGTTTGAAGCTTCAAACAGGCCTTCGGGTAACTTTTTAACTTCCTATTCTGGAGTTTCCAGTGTCTCCTAAATCAAATATTTGAACTTAAATGCTGCCTGTGAACATTACTTGTCAGTTAGCATGTTAGAGATTGTAAAATATAAACCTGTCAAAAGAGACAAACCAGTCTGTTTTGATTTACGTTTGAGTCATAAAGTCTGTTTCTTGGTGAATTTTTGCACATTTACTTTGACTTACACTGGGTTTGATTTGATTTGTCTACCTTCATACACCATCTGTTGAAAGCTACAGCCTGACATAAAAATGGGCTGAATTGGACATTCTTTTCATAATTTCTTTTTTAAATATGAAAGAACTGGTCAGGCAAAAATAAATTCAATTTCCCATCCCTAATGTCAGTTGACAGATTATATGATATATGACATGCTGAGGTCGAAAAAGGTGAAGGGCAGTCAGTTCATCACAAAGCAGAGCTGCTGGAGGTGGATATATGTAAGGAAGCACAGTACAGTCCAATGTGCAGCATTTGTGTTTCCTGTGGAGGGTTAGCAGAAATGTTCACAGAACAAATGTTCTTTTGTTTTGGAGAGTTTAGTAGACTTTCCATCTCTGCGCCTTTTTCCATAAGAGTTTTAAATGACTGTTCACCACTCCTCCGTGCCCAAATGTTTGTAAGAAATCTTTTTCTGATAGGCCCACCACTGAAGACACACATTTTGAAGCAATTATACAGTGTGGGTTGTGGGATATAGAAAACAGCATGCTTTTAGTCACTGAAAGATCTTCAAGTGAGCACTACAGTATTGTTTCTTAACATTTCTAAATCAATATTGGTCATTTATACTGGAGTAACCTTTCCATTTCAGGTTTTTAGTAATAAAGTTCACGCACCCCAACACACCCACACAACGTGTAGTGGCTTAGCGTAATGACAAACACATGTATACTCATACACATCCATAAAAGATACCTGACACGGCTTAAACTATGTGCTTGTTCAGTAAAACACAACAGATGTGCAGACTGATGTGTTCAACTGCTTAAAAAAGCCTTCAGTTTGTCATGTTCTGGAACATTGACAAATATGTCATAATCCCTTAGAATGTTCAGCATGTTGGATTCTGACAGCCTTTGTGCAACTTACATACACTCAGGGCAATGAATGCACAGTGTATGTTTGCTTCAGCCATGGCAGAGTGCATATAAAAAGTAACTGACATATTAAAATTAACAGAAGCACAGATTGAGTAATAATGACTTTAGAATAAAAAAAAAAAACACTTTTAGTGATGCAATCAGTCGACCATCCAAAGGCATAGATGTTATCATACCCAATGGTGTCTGGGCATATCTAGGATTTATTCACTCCAGTACGTAAGCTCTCCTACTAAAATGACTTTCAATTAAGAGAATGCAATGTTAAAAGCAAGCTGATGCGTTTTAGGAATGCACCTAAACATCTAACTGCCTATTTAACAATGAACAGGACAACAATGAACATTACAAAATCATCTTGCACGTTGCAAAGTATCCGTTTTAAAACGACTACCATAGATGGGCTGCATTATGAATTAAAGGGAGATACAAAGATGCTAGAGCTTTTCTGAGTAGTGTTGATAGAAATGGGTGTTTCTGTGAATTGTGTCAGTATAAGAGACCTAAAATATAGATTTTATGACTACCATCCCCCACCACACCAGGGCTGAGCTGACTGTATATACCTTTCTAGCTACATATTTAGTATACTTTTGTGATTAGATTAGAACATGGCTCACTAAAACACATCCCTTCAAATACTTCAAAAAATATGGAGAGCTTTAGTGTGGTTTCACAAGACCTGGAATGTCAGTAATGCTTGCAGGGGACACTTAAGTAAACACTGACACACTTTTTAGACTAGAGTGGCCTGTCTATCACCACTCATTACTCCCCAGCTTAATCTCACTGTGAAGAAAGCAAAATTGACAGTATTGCATCTGTCATTTAAACAAGAGAACATGTGTGAGTGAGTTCAGTGCTTACTTGATACATGAATTTACCAGATACATAAAAAAATGATCAAAAAGAGATGTGTCAGTTTGCCCTTTTGCTTTCTTTCTCTTCCACACCTGCTGACTGCTGACCCTAAAGATAAAACTGCTTAACACTTGTATAATGATTTTAAATTATAAAGTCAAATATACTGTGTGTATGTGGAGCACAAGTGCTGGCACAGTCCAGCTGTAGAAAGTACAAATATGTCACATATAGTTCTTTCACTTTACACACACACACACCTCCATGCCTCATGGGTGTGTCACATTTCTGTTAAACCACTATCTCCTCTCATTACAAACCTGCTTTCTCAAAGCAAGGCTTCTTTGGAAAGTGCACTATCCAGTCATTAACTGTATTGATCCAAATGTTCTGCAAATTTCCTCAGTGGATTTATTAATAACCTTATATTCATACTAATAGGCAATATGTATGTTTGTCTCCTCATATCTGCACCAAGTGGCCATACACACTGTCCAGCTCCTCACAAGAAAATGATTAAATATTTATATATGTGTGACTTTTTTTAATCGGTTATACTTTTAAAAGGTAATAAGCAAAGGCTGGGGACCTCAGAAAAGCGCCAATACTGTGTCACTTGTCACTAAATCACAAACCACCTACTCACATAGAAAATGACTGTTAGCCTCTCACTCTGTTGCTTGCTAACATGAACTAAGCCTGCAGTTTAAGAGGTTAATGTATTAAAAACAAAAAGCAATGTGTCCATCCTGATTCACTATAAACAGCATAGCATGTTGGACCAAGCGTATAAAGCACATGGTTTGAGATGCAAACTGCAGCACAAGCTTCCAACACAGCTGCAAGCTTTTTTATGGAAAGCTTAATGATAAATAATCAGGACAATGAATGCAAGTAAAACACTGTGCGACTGTTAAGTGTTCGAGTGTGAGAACCTGTTGAGCTGATGAGTTGAAATACCTGCTTCCACAGAATGAGAACAAGACACACCCACCCAAAGTATCCAACAACTTACATAAAGAGAGAGAGGGAGGGAGTGTGGTGGGCAATTATCAGTTATGTGGCCCCCACTAAACTCTTAATGCTACAACAGGAATTCCAGTGAAACAAGTCTTCATACACCTCAACATAACAGAAAGATCGATTAGAGTGAAGATTAAGTACATAAAATAAACAAAATGAAACTTCTGTGCAGCTCAATGCTGTTTTACACAGGAAGGGCCTTTCATTGCATTTGCAAGACTGAAAAACCACTCACAGTCTTCATCTTGCAATGTAAACTTCACAAGCATGAAGAAGGAAGATGAGTAAATGGAAGATTAAATGTTTTCTTATACAATGTAAAACTATAAATAATCACTTGAACTTATTGCTCTTCCACTTAGAAATCATGGAGGGGTCTGAAATTTACATCGTAGGTGTATTCCCACTGTGAGAGACAGAATGTAAAAAAAAAAAAATGTGGAAATCACATGATGTATGATTTGTAAAGAATTTATTTGTATTGCACTGATGCACATAAGTATTTAAACACCTGGCAATCAGCAAGAATTCTGGCTCTTAAAGACCTGTTACTCTGCCTTTAAGAAGTCCACCTCTACTCCACTTAGTAATCCTAATTAGTAGCACCTGTCTGAGCTCTTTAAAGACACCTGTGCACCCCACAGATCTGTGTGGAGGTGTCGCCAAAATCCCTGTTGCAGGGCAAACCTGGTCAAGAACTACGGGAAACGTTTGACCTCAAACAAGGGCTTCTGAACCAAATATTAACACTGATTTTCTCAGGTGTTCAAATACTTATGTGCAGCAGTGCAATACAAATAAATTCTTTACATACAATGTGAATTTCAGACCCCTCCATGATTTCTAAGTGGGAGAAATTTCTAAGTGGCAAAATCGCAAGGTGTTAATTATGTTCGCAAATACTTATGTTCCTCACTGTATACCTAAACATTAGCAAGCTTATGCATACAATGGCCTGCTTGACAAGGCAGGCTCATCTACAAACATTTTGTCAATCACCCTCCATCCCAATTAACATACGTTTTGTCCATATAGAACTGTGGAAAGTCTTAGGAGACTGTGCAGTTTGTTTAAATCTGTTCATCTCAGCAGTGTCTGTCTACCAGCCAGAATGACGACATTAGTAAAGACACAATGCGACAATGAGAAATCGTATCCGCATCAGCCAATCAGAGGCAGAGACAGCATTAAGTACACAAGCGAGGGCACAGAGAGAGGAAAAAAACACACAACTAGTCGAATTCTCTCAGGGGGCATCAACTCGTGCCTCTGAAGTCGCCTAGTAGACTTTTGTGTTAATGCCCTAGACATTCATAACATCACTATTTACTTTGCTAAAGTTATTTGTATTTATTCTAACAGTAGCGGAGCATTTTCCAGAAGAAATTCACTTGCTGCACAGCTGCTCAGCTTTAAAATATCCTATCTCAGACTTCTGCACAGTACTGTGTGTGGAAAATGCTGGAAATCTGATGCGTACCACAACTGGAACAAATTTGTGCAATGTGCATTATGCAAACAGCATTTAACTAATGCAGCACTAGGGTGAATCTGGGAAATACTAATTCTACCCGCTAGTAAAGTGTACTAGAACAGCAAATTTAGTGGTATTTACAAGTGGGTCTTGGGACAGATGAAACGCAAAGTAACAAGATATAAAACCTTTCAAGTCAAGCCAAGGCAAGTCAAGTCAAGTGTGTGTTTATTGTCACTTCAGTTATCTACACTGTACAGTAAAATGAAACAATGCTACAAAACAAGTGTAGACAAGACAAGACAGAGTCTTAAAGTCACAAAAGGAAACAAGACAGCAGAACATAACAGGGCAACATATAGTGCAGCTGACAAAGTAGTTAGTTATAATGTTAATGAATAGAGTATTGTGAAAAATATTGTATTCTAGCATCAATGCAATTAATTGTATAATATGTAAATATTTATGAGGTACGAACAAAAATAATAAATTACTATTTTTTAATTTTGCACAAATAGCCATTTAATAGCACCATCAGGATAAAACTTGCACAAAGCACATGTTCAGTAAGTTTGTTAGGGAGGTGAGGCATTGTCTATGGTGACATATTTGTGTGTATATGCATTTATGTTGTGGAGAAATTATAACTTTTAAATTAGCAAATTTTCACTTTTCTACCAGTGAAAATGCTAAAATTAATGTCTATTGTGGCAGTGGAGAGACGAGGCAGCTGCCATGTGCCCCGAAACTGTGCATAGCTCCTCCTTAACAATGTCCAGGTGTCCTTAGTTAGGGAGGAACCAGAACATTTTACAAGCCTATGCTCTCCAGCTAATGCCAGCGTATTTTAGAGGAGAGCTCTGGAAAGAAAGCAGACAGCTTAGAGAGTGAGTGAGTTCAACCTGTGGTTTGACTGTTTTATGTTTTTACTTGTGTGTAAATCAACCACATCTGATGTACAGTGTCCTGTGCCTGTGTGGGAATGCATTTGGTAGTCCCAGCCAGTGTATAAATGAATAAATATCTATATGTATGTATATTCACACACTCATACAAAGCAACCTCACAATGAGTGAGTTAATGCTGCCCTAGTTTGTATTATTAATGCAGGATAACATTGGCTGTTAATATATTTAAAAAAATAAGTTTAAAATGTTTCTATGACAGTGCACAAAAACCATGGATTATTGATTATTTTATTAAAGTATGTGTGTAAAACAGATGCTACAGGATCCATGATCAAATGGAACAGAGGTGGCGATTCTGGAATAACAGAATTATTCCAGGTGCCACAACCACTTAACATGTCAAGAGTAAACATGTCTGTTGCAAATAGGTGTGATGTGATGTATTACATGTGTGTTCACATGAATGAACCAGTTCTGCCACTAGACAATACACAGCATGGCTGTGCTTGTTTCTTTATACTGGAGTATGTGTAGTTTGGTGATATTCCTGCTTAAACACATCTCATCAGTTAATTACTAGATTTAGGAGATGATTTAGAAGATTTAGAAAAATCATCAAACTGGATTGGCCTCCAGCGCAGAGCCAGTGCTGCCCAACTCTGTCACAGAGGATCTCAAACTCAACCTCCTCTGCTGAGAAGTTTCTATTTCCCAGTGAGAATCAGCAGAATGATGATCCACACCCATCCTCATTACTTTTTAAAGGGTTACCAGTAAGAATGTTGTATGGAAACTGCAGAGTTATTTTTTTTCTGTTCAGGATACCTATCACAATTGGTGCAACAGTTCATCATCAGTACACTGTGCTTGTAAGGGATCCAAAAACACTCATGGGTGGCATGGGGTGGGGTTGGTTATGAGCCAATACTGACTGATAGTGACTGATCTTTTAAAAACAGTCCTCTATATGTCATGCTCTTGTCACTGCAAGCACAAACTAGTGGGTTTAGTAGGGTTTGAAAAATGAATGGGGTGTTGTCCCAATGCTAGGCCTGCTTCTACTGGACAGCTGTTTGCCTTACTGCTGTCTGAGTCAGCCTTGCCCGACTCAGTAAGTGGCTCTTCTAGTCCCAGTACGTGCATCTGACACGTTCCAAAAAAGAAGTTCCTTCCCACCAGCTTGACAAAAGTCCTCTCTTGGAACCAGCCGTTTTATCTCATAGCAACCTTTTCCTCTGAATTGTCCACATTTACCATTCATGCAGTTATAATTACAATTAGTAAGTTACTAATTAGTAAGCATTTGTGATGCTCAGAAGTGGAAGAAGTAACCCAAAGCAACCTAAACCCATACTCATGTAAAAGTATGTTACTATACTTAAATAATGATGCAGGAGAAAAATGATCTTTCCAGAAAAACAGTACTTTAGTACTGAGTGTCTTTAATAGAAT
Organism: Brachypetersius gabonensis; assembly: GCA_037577145.1. Lineage (NCBI taxonomy): Eukaryota > Metazoa > Chordata > Actinopteri > Characiformes > Alestidae > Brachypetersius > Brachypetersius gabonensis. The sequence continues at coordinate 7,646 of JBBJLR010063166.1, forward strand.
TTGGCAGATGGTTCTGTCTAGAATGAAAGAGCCCAAAAATGAGAAAGCTCCATGTGTCACTGCATAGAACAGGCTGCTAGTGGTACTGGGTGTCAGGAATACACTGAGTTATGCATTTGTATACTTACAGTAGGATGTTGCATACTCTTATGAGCATAGAATTGAACCTTAGTCTGTTGTGTAAAGGTGGTAACATATACACTCTTTTTTACATAAATATCCCTAAAGATTTTAGCAATTTTTAGTACTGAAAATGCTCAGGAAGGTATAAATTCACAAGAATGTAAATGATTAAAGGTGACTAGTTACTTACATTTACATTTATCAGACGCTTTTATCCAAAGCGACTTCCATTCTCTAACTACAGGGGACAGTCTCCCTGGAGCAACTTGGGGATAAGGGACCCAGTGGTGGTGTGCTGGAGGTAGGATTCGAACCTGTGCCCTTTTGATCCGGAGGCAAGTATCCTACCACTAGGCCACCACCATCCAGTTACTACTGACCTACCTGGTGTTAGTTATCTGTATTATTAAGCTACTGCCATGGTTTAGTTTCCTTATTTGTAATTTGCACAGCCACTCGGATTTGCACACCTACTGCACCTTACTGACCCACTCTACTCAGCATGTCTTTTTCTGTGATCTGTATATATTTTCCATTCAACAACTGTTCATATTGTTTCAGAGACTCATTCAATTACTATTTTTTGTAATTATTAATCACAGCTACTAGTAGTAATTTAACAACAATATATAATAATGCATAATATGTATATTATATTACTATATATTTGCTGCATACTTATATAAGTAACATATATTAGAGAGCTAACTAACAATGGCTGGTCAACCAGATCATTTCCATATCTAGCCAGCTTTTTGTTTATCTAGCTGGTTAACAAATGTTTTATTTGCTTTTGTGTGGAAATAGTACATGCCAGGTCTTCAGTGAGCAGGTATAGGCTAAAGTGCATGACAGGGGGTTGATTTAAAATTAACTCATCATATCATGGCTACAGTGCCACAGTATTTTCAATGAATGAAACAAACATAATTTTCCTGAGTCAGTAAAATATCCCATCACTACTACAGACTGAGCAGTTTCACTGCTGGCATAGAACTGTTAACCCCTGTTAACCTGCAGAACATTTTCATACTTGCTAATCCCCTGAGTTTCTGTCACTGTTGTTGAGGATTAGGCCTGCTGAAGCTTGCTCTGCACTAGAGAAAAGGTGGGGTGGGGGTTGGGGGTGGGGGTTGGAGGGGAGAATGAGGATGAGGTAAAAGAAAATAAAAATACAGACAAGAAAAAAATAAAAAGAAGAAGAGCGAGGTCTTAGTTTTCATGCATTTTCCTTTTTACATTTTCTCAGGTTTTTTTTGCAAATGTATAACTCAACAGCTTATCCTGAGGGCTGGTAGGGTGGGTTTGAGATGGAGTCTCTTGAACAGGTGAAAAATGCTTCAGGCAAGCGTGTGTCACCATCTATCTCTGACATCACAGCACTGACCTGTTAGGGTAATGTGTGGAAAATACTTGCTGGATATTTATTTGCTGTTTTTTGCAGTTTCACCAAGCAGCATTTTTTGCAGCATCTGCAATTTTTGGCATAATGTATTGCAAATAATAATTTTTATCGTACTCACTGCCTGGAGAACTTTCTGTTGCACTATTTGCAGTGTACTGCTTGTAGACTGCAAAGAAATTCTAGTATTTTTGTCTCTAAATTTTAGTGGAAAAACCTTGTATAAGTACTGTAGGGTTTACCTGTTCAGTGAAGTTCTCTCATTTATCTTATAGTGTCTCTGACTGACTTTCCCTTATCATACACTTTTTAATATCCAAGTATTGCAAAGGCCTCCCACATTAGTGCTGGTATGGATGTTCAATTGTTTCCCCAACAAACACTGGCAAGTTTGAAAAGAGTGTTGAAATGTGTTTTGCACCACATTTGCACAATAACATCTGTTGCAAAAGTAGCAATAAAACTATAGTAAATTGCATGAGCCAATGTTCAGTTAAGGATCTAAAGGAGTACTCATTTCTATTGATTCGGAAATGTGGAAAATTTCAAATGTCATTAGTAATTGTGCATCTATGCACAATGTTATGTTATGATAATTATTAACGCAGTATGATTCTAGTAATTTCCATTACATTTTTCATTTTTATATAATGTGAAAATGCCAACTGTTGTTTAAAATTAGAAATGGTCCAAAAAAGACAAATAGCAAATATGGCTCCATTAACTTACATTGCAAGTTAAGATCAATTTTCATCACTTCAGGAAATCAGGTTGTGATAATTATACTTCTCTTTTGAAATATGGAAATGATAATCTGTTGAGAGGATTTCCCCATTAAGTTGCAAAAATGTGGATTCGAGGCTTAATATGAACAAGCTTTAAAAGGAAGATAAAGTCCTAACACAATTAGATGTCAACTCAGTTAAGGTCTAAAACAAGTTAAGGCATGTGCAGCCCATTGGTGACATTAAAATTGTGAGTGTCTAAAAAATGCTGGATCTAAAGAAACCTGAAAAAACATTCAAGATTTCACTCCCCAGATATCCTTAAAGTGTCCCAGGGAATGGATCATTTACTTAAACCCATGAATTAAGTCTACTTATTCTAAATTATTACTATAAAAAGGATTTTAAGTTTTTATATGAACAACAGATTTTCTTGATAAATGTGTTTTGAAACCAAACAATTAAAATCATAACTTTAAAATTAATTAATAGAGGACCCACCAAGCTCAATAGCGTACCTTTCTCTTGGACATAAAAATGGATTTATAGATATCAGTATTTACTGATACTACTGTACAGTGGTTACTATTTGTTTGTTTAATGCTTATGGAGTAATGTACTTTAAATGATAATAGACCATAAGGGTTTCTTTTAAAGAGTTTTCTTTGTGCACCCCCTTCTGTTCTAAGAAGGCAATGCAAAGCAAAGATTTCCTTGACAGCACACAGCAATGATCATTTATCACAGAATGATCATTTATTTATATTTAAAATGAGATTTGCAATTGTCCAATTCCAGGAAAATATTATTTGTTTGTAAATCCAACAATATAACAGTGGTGGTTTCAATAAGACTACAGGCAAAACAATATTTCACCAAGAAAAATATCACCTTTTTTATTAGTATGAAACAAAAAAGTGCTCATCAAAATAAGGTTCTTCTAATTTCAGCACCTCAATAGCATTACAGTTGTATACGGCTCTGGTCAAAAACGTAAAACAGCGCTACCCCCAACCACGGTGAAGCAGTGTCCCCATTCATTTCAAAGTAAATCTCAGACTCTGGCGTTTCGTGGATTTTCAAGGTTTCAATGGACTATAATGGGTAAATAAGTCCCACCCGTGAAACAAGTGAGTGCCCACTGTGATTGGGTAGTTCTCTTCTTCAGAATGAAAAAAAATTAACTAGTGTATATACTAGTAATCCTACACTATTTGTACACCTAAATTTTGTTTGGAGCATAGTTTGGAGAGTAATAACTAAAGCATGAAATCATCAGTTTTTCATTGAAATCTTTCAGTTGGTTGAATGATATCACTACTCAGTAATCTGCAGGTTGCCTTCCGCATCCACCGCACGAGTCTCCAGCCTGCTCTCCCG
>JBBJLR010063232.1:0-11270 GCA_037577145.1 Brachypetersius gabonensis
GTGTGTGTGTGTGTGTGTGTGTGTGTGTGTGTGTGTGTGTGTGTGTGTGTGTTTGTGTGTGTGTGTGTGTGTGTGCGCACGCTCACCCAGCAATTCCTGAGCCATAAAGCAGTAAGATATGACACATGCTGCACATCGTTTAGCGACTCATCATCTGAATCTTCCGAAAATGATTCAGTGAATCATTAATTCACCACTTGAAGATAAACAAGCTGATGGAGACGTTCACACAGCAGGGGGTCATCAATCAGCTGTATTGATCTGTATCAGTCTGTATTGATTTATATTGATCTTTATTGACCTGCGCTGATTTATACTAATCTGTTTTCATCTGTATTGATCTATACTGATCTGTGTTGGTCTGTACTGGTTTATATTTATCTGTATAATCAAACTGATGTAAATTGAATCTTATTGATTTAAATGGATCTGTACTGATTTGTATTGAGTCAAATTGATCTGCATTGATATATATATTCATCTGTACTGAGCTGTATTAGACTGTACGGAACTGTACTGAGTTGTATTGATCTGTGTTGAGCTGTATTAAGCTGTGCTGATATATCTTGATCTGTACTGATCTGTATTGAATTTGATTGATCTGTATTGAGCTGTACTAATCCGTGTTGGTCTGTACTGATCTGTATTGATCTGTACGAAACTATATTGGTCTGTAATCATCTGCATCGATCTGTATTGATCTGTACTAAACTGTATTGGTCTGTAATCATCTGCATCGATCTGTATTGATCTGTACTGATGTTTATTGGAATGCACTGGTCTGTATTGATCTGTACCAAGCTGTAATGAGGTAGTTGTATGAGGCTGTAGTACCTCTTGCAGACAGCAGGGACAACAGCAGGAGGTGCAGCGGAAGGGTTTAACGAGGTGAATGACCTCCTGGTCGTTGTGGTCTGTGATTTTGAGCTGGAAACTCCTCAGCGGGCCACAGCAGTTCCGCGTGCAGCAGTCATTCTGCTCTTTAGCGCTGAAGATTTTCTGACCAAGACTGTTCTTTATATCATAGCGGTTATTGGTTTCAAATCCGATGATCGCTGCATACAACCACAGAGTCAGTGTCAGAATTAAGAGTCAGAGTGAGAATCAGATTCAGAGTCAGTGTCAGAGTCAGAGACAAATAAGAGGCAGAATCAGTATTAGAGGCAGAATCCGAGTCAAGACAGGGTTAGAATCAGAATCACAGGTTGAGGCAGAATCAGAATCAGAGTCACTCTGAACTGAATCGTTTACACAAATATATTACACTGCAGTAGAAAATATAGTGTATTTACGTAACACCCCTCAGCAATAACACATTGAAAACATTAAATATTAAAATCTAAAATCCAAACTCAAAACCCATCTGTTAAAGCTTGCATACTGGCGCCTATAAATAAAATGTATTGTTATTTATTAATATTAATATTACAATATTACACTTTTGCAGAAATTAATCAGAGCCTGAAAAGCAGGGGGGGGGGGGGGGGGTTGGGAGTCCGAGACCTTTCCCTTCAAGAAGCTCCACTTTCTGGTGGACCAAAATTTGATCAATCTGCAAAATAATAATAACAAAAAATCAGAAGAGTTACATGATCACATTAAAATTCTGCACAAGAATATGAGTTCTCCTCAGTTCCTCTTTAACACTGAGGTTCTTCTCTGGGTTTGGTTCTGTGGCTCCAGTTCTGCTTTACTGCTGTCAGAGTCCAGAGTCAGTTTCTGTGCCACTTTAAACAGGGCAAGTGTGAAACTGTTTTGTTATATAAGGTGGGCAGAACGTGTGTGTGTGTGTGTGTGTGTGTGTGTGTGTGTGTTATACCTGTGTGAGATATTCCAGTCCAGGTGGAGCTGCAGCTGCAGGAGGAGCAGTGAAGCCGTACGCTGGTGTGTTATTCATTACTCTAGTGCAGCACACACACACACACCATACACACACACACACACACTATACACACACACACAAATTAGTTCTACATTTTTATTACTTTTTTATCAGACCGATAACTACTGGGAAAAGATAATGAATGTTTAAAGTACATATTTAACACACGGCAGAGTTATTATTACAAACAGGTAAGAAATCTTCAGTCTGTCAACTTACTGCAGCATATAACACGAAAATATAAATAGTAACCTTTACAACATTCCAACTTTAAATGTCAGGGTTCATTAAATCTGAGTTCAGTTTAGTTTGAGCTGAGTTTAGGTTAATCTGAGCTGAGAAAAGGTACACTTTATTTTAGACTAGTTTGAGCTGTGTTTATTTTAGGCTGAGCTTAGTTTCGATTCATTTGAGCTGAATGAACATTCATTTAAGATGAGTTTAGAGAGTTGAGTTTATGTTAGTTTGAGCTGAGATTAGATTACTTTGAACTGCTTTTGGTTAGTTTAAACTGAGTTTAGGTAAATTTGAGCAGGGTTTATGTTTATATAAGTTGAGTTTGGGATAGTCAGAGATGAGTTTAGATAATCTTCAAATGAGTTTGTTTTTATTTTAGCTGAGTTTATGTTTCTCTGAATTAAGTTTAGACTTTAGGTTAAATTAAGGGAGTTTAGATTAGGCTGAGTTGGGTTCAGGTTAGTTTGAGTTGAAGTTAGGTTAGTTTAAGCAGGGTTTAGGTTAGTCTGAGCTGAATTTTGATTAGGCTGTGTTGGGTTTAGCTTAGATTGAGTTGAGGCTAGGTTAATGTAAGGAGAGTTTAGGTTAGTCTGAGCTGAGTTTTGATTAGAGTTAGGTTTGGAGCTGTGATTGGTCACCCTGTCAGAAACATTGTGATTTGTTAGAGGCTCATTTGCATATTGCGGCCTTCTGTGATATCAGTATCGCAGACACCAATATCACCATGGTGAATAGCAGATGATATATTGTACAGGTCTAAAGACTGATAAAAGTATTTACACCCAATGGAAACAACACAACAACTCTGCGTGAAGAACCAGTTTAAGGAAAGAACCAGGCCCACCGCCCGCCTGGTCGTTAAACCACCTGATTAAAACACCTGGTTAGTACCAAGCTTGAAAACACTCAAAAACATACAGATTAAAGGGATTATTGAGGCGGAGGCAGTTCTCACCTGTGAGAGTCTGGCGAAGGTAGGAACAACGTACAAAGATCTTCCTTGGTTCTCTTCAGGAAGGAGGTCTGAATGAGGAGGAGAGTTTCAAAGCCAGTTGATAACGTCATGAGCACCAATTTTACAGCCCAGAGTCATAAAGTTTATTGTTTATATGGCTCTGTGTACAGCTCTGAACTTTATTCACCATGAGGGGCTGCAGAACAAGTGATTCAACTGAACGACTGCTGGCAAACCCTCCATCCCACCCACCACACACACACACACACACACACACACGTCCGGCTTTTAGGAGGGGCTGAAACTGTGGAACCGAAAATCCTGAGAATCAATATTCACATGAAAGCTGCCTTTCTCATATACTTCTACAATAACAGCAGAACATCTCACACTCCAGTTGGGTGGAACCGAATCAAGGAATTAGTTCTCTTTGAGATTGACTCAGTGTTTTGGTTTGGTCTGACACACCTAACAGAAAAGCTCACGTTGTGGGGAAGACAGAATTAGCTTCAAAGACTGTTTAGGTCATATATTTGTTCATGTGTTACCACTGGAGTACAGGGAGGGGGTTAAGACTCCTATGCAGGGGTCTCAATTGACCATGATCCATAAGAACACTTTTAAAAGATTTAATTCTGATCAGGATACAAAACTCTGAATTATTTGATGTCACTCATAATCACTGAAACTGCACTGGGAGCGTTGAATAAACTAATCCAGGAGTGTGGCAGTCCGGAAGCAGTAAATGTGGTGATCTAACATGAGTCAGGACTGAAATATGTATACATATCGACATGCAACCAGTCCTGAAACTTAATCAGTAACTGTTATTGGATAAGTAGTAGTTAGAATTAGCTGGAAAACTTTGGGCATGTACAAATAGAATGGGCATACCTGAAAAGCCCACTCATTTCTGTTAAAATAGATATGCAATTATACTAGGGGTGGGTATAGATTAATTTTTTTAATCTAGATTAATCTCACAGTAATCTTGGAATTAATCTAGGTTAATCTAGATTAAAATGATTAATCTAGATTAATCTAGATTAAAATGGCTCATTTGAATTCCGCTGAAGGTCTGAAGCCCCCCCCCCCCAATGATCCCAAGCCACCCTAAATATATAGTCATTATTCTACTATTGTAAAATTATATATACAAACAATTATATATCCAACCAATAAGACTATGAATTGAAATGAAAAATAGCTAGCTATCATTACTGAATTAAAATGACGTACTGGCTGTTAGGTAGCTCCGCCGACCCGTTTTGGCTGTACAAATATTCTGAGGGAAAATATGTGGGGTAGAATAAAAGAGTTTCTGAGGGAAAAGATGCAGGGGTAGGGATGGGAATCGATAAGAAATTATTGATGTCGATGCCATTATCGATTAAAGTGTTACAGAATGAGCCTGTTGCCTTAAGAAAGTTTGCATTGTGGGTAATTGAGCCTGGTAGTGAGGCTGGGAGATGTAGTGTTTCAGTGTGAGGTAGCGCGTGAGTGTTTGGAGTTTTACATGGCAGTCATGTGAGTGACTCTCGTTACTCTGTTTTTTTTTTTTTTGAGAAAGTAAATAATTGCTCCCTTTCCAAGGGAGAAAAGAACAGACCCTGCTCCCCATAACTGTTTTATATTTAGACCCACTCTGTGGCCGAGAGTAACGAGCCAAACACGCCTGACTAGCAGCCGCTAAAGCTTGCATAGTGTAGACCCAGCTCCCAGCCCAACTTTGTGAATAGATTAACAGCGATATTTTTTTATCGCCCGATAAGAGACTCACATTAACGCAGCACATTAACGCCGATAACGGCCCACCACTAAATTATATATATATATATCAAAATAAGATAAATCGTGTTCATTGGCCAAGTATGTAAGCAAAAACAAAATACAAGGAATTTGATTCTGGTTGATGGTGTTTCTCAAGCACAACAGTATAAAACAACAACAATATGTAAAGACAAAATGAACACTGTCCTGAGTAATATGACATAAAATATTTATTTTAATGAATGTAAAGATAAGTGTTAACAAATGTATATATGTATCATTTGGACATACGTGTTGTACCATTTATAAATTTAAATATATGTATGTATATACACAATATTGCCAACAGTAAAACCTGCCTTTGCATATGAGCTTAACTAACATCACATTCTTAACCCATAGGGTGTAATATGACCTCAGCCCACTCTTTGCAGCTATAACGGCTTCAACACTTCTAGGCAAGCTCTCCACAACGTGATTTGGACCACAAGGCCTGGCTCCATGCTAATTCATCCCAAAGGTGTTCTATTGCGTTGAGGTCAGGACTCTGTGTAGGCCAGTCAAGTTCTTACACACCAAACTCGCTCATCCATGTCTTTACAGACCTTGCTTTGTGCACTTGTGCACAGTCTTGTTGGAACAGTAAGAGACTGTCCCCAAACTGTTTCCACAAAGTTGGGAGCAAATCTCTTGGTATGCTGAAGCATTCAGAGTTCCTTTCACTGGAACTAAAGGGCCAAGCCCAGGTCCTGAAATGCAACCCTACACCATAATCCCCCATCCACCAAACTTCACACTTGGCACAATGCAGTCAGACATGTACCGTTCTCCTGGCAACTGCCAAACCCAGGTTCGTCCATCAGATGGATGCCAAATGGAGAAGTGTGATTCATAACTCCAGAGAACGAGCCTTCACTGCTCTAGAGTCCAGTGGTGACATGATTTACACCACTGTATCTGACGCTTCGCATTGCACTTGGTGATGTATGGCTTGGATGCAGCTGCTCGGCCACAGCCATTCACTGAACTCCTGAGTGTGACCCATTCTTTCACAAATGTTTGTAGAAGCGTCTGCATGCCTAGGTGCTTGAAGTTATACACCTGTGGCGATGGAAGTGATTGGAACACCTGAATTTAATTATTTCCACGGGTGAGTGAATACTTTTGGCAATATACATAACATACATACATACTCACACACATACACGTGTATAAATCAAAGGATAAAAGGATTGCAAAAATATTCACCACAGAGTGTACAAAATCCTATCGCAGTACTGTAGTGTGAAGCAATGTGACAGTTCAACTGTTTAGGAGGGAGATGGCGAGGGGAAAGAAATGATTCCTATATGTATATACATACAGTAATGTTTTATATATAGGGCACCCGTGTATAGTGAAAAACCGCATTGTTGTTTTTTGGTTTAAAAAAATGCCTATGTCTATGTTACCCTTAAAGAAAATGTAAAGGTGGACCCCCTCAGTAAAGGTATACCTACTCAGGCTAAAAATACAAATGGGGGCTCGTTGGAAAGGTCTCCTGGAGATCAGTCAAACTGTGCTTCCAGGTCCACTACAGCCTGCCCTGAGTCCCCTTGTGTGAAAACATCCAGAAAAAATATATTTATTACCAAAAAAGCAAAAGAAGCTGGAGGAGATTTGCAGTTTCCGCGTTGTTGTGGGGATTTCCGCGTAAAACTATGAGTGTGTATATAGAGAGAGTGAGTTCTGGTGGTTCCTCTGCTTGTGTGTGTGTTTAAAGTGTCTATTTGTCAAAGATGAACACACCACAACACAGCACACAGTATGAACCAGCACAAAATTCCTTCTCTGCATTTAACCCATTCACCAACTGAAGCAGTGGGCAGCCAGGAACACAGCGCCCGGGGAGCAGTGTGTGGGGACGGTACCTTACTGCCACTAGCAGTCCTGGAATTTGAACCAACAGCCTTCTGTTCACATGGGCAACTCCCTAACCACTACACCACCAGCTGCCGCAGATCTGTGTCATTTGACAGGGCCCTGGTGTTTCCTCTCTGAGTGATCTGAGAGGGTCCTGGTGGTACATTTCTCTCTCTGTAAGTGAATTGCTCTCTCTTTCTCTTTTTAAGTAACTCTCTCTCTCACTCTCTGTCAGCATCTGGACATGCTTTAAAACCAATGATGATGACAACAGCAAAGCAGACTGTAAGCCGTGTTCTGTCATCTTATCAAGAGGAAGAATGACGCCAGTTACCTTTGATACTAGTAACCTGATAAAACACATAAAACACCAGCAAAAAGAAGAATTCAGCGACTTTACAAATGTGCTCGCTGCTTTTCAAGGCAGGGCAACCACTAATCTCTGGTCTCAATGAGACCTTTCCAAAGACCCCGTTTGTCATAAGAGCAATTTTTGTTCATAATGCACGAGTTTAACCGAACCGTGCTGCGGACTTAAAGCAACCGAACTGAGACCAGCTACTGGGTTTATTTTTGCCTTGGAATAGCCTTCTGTTAATGCTTTTTGCATTTAGCCTTATTATACACTTTTCATAACCTGTATAAGAGAGAATAAAACCTGTCTCCAAATTACTTGCACTTCCATGGACACCATTCTAAGAAATTGGTACTCGGTATTGGCAAGTACACAAATAAAAATACTCATATCGGCTTGTAAATAAGAGGTATCGGAGCATCCCTACTCTCACTCTCATTGTATCCGAATCTCTCTTCCCCACACACTCTCTCTTTAAGTGAACCTCTCTTTTTCCCTGTTTAAGTAGCTAAATCTCTCTTTCTTTCACTCTAAGCGATGCTCTTTTTCTTTTACACTCTCCATCTTTCCATTCTTTTAATTACACTCTCACTCCGAGTGAAGATCTTTTTCTTTTAAAGTGAATCTCCTTCACACACACACACACGCACACACACACGCACACACACGCTATCTCTATGTGAATTTCTCTTTAACTCCCTCTCACACACTCACTCTCTCTAAGTGAACCTCTCTCTTTTTTCTCCCTCACACAGTGTTTTTTTTCTCTCTTGGCGGAAGTGACGGAGGAGTGGAGCCGATGGCGGCCCTCAGTTCTCCCTGGGTTTGATGTCTCTGAGGCTGTCTTTCACTTTTGCTCCGCTGCAGCACTCGGAGCCCCTGTGATTTTTATGAGTGCTGGTTCCGTCCGTTTCTCGGAGCTGTGCTGCTCGGACAGAGCGACAGGACGGTGGAACGAACTGAGATAAGAGAACCGGCTAACGGAAAACAGCTAATTAGCCTAGCTCAGCCGGCTCTCCTGGCGTTTAACTTAGCTTAGCCTAGCCGCCGTGTTCTCTGCTCATCAGGCAGGATTTTATCACCGAAACAAAACAAACACAAATTATTGGTTTTAAACACGTTTTTAAAAGACTTATACGGGTCGAAAGCGAATCGCCACGCCGAGCCCCGGGCAGCTCTCCGTCAGCCCAGCGCGGGGGAAGCCGCTGCTCTCCCGGGCTGAGCCAAGCCAAGCCGAGCCGAGCCGATCCTCCGACGGGGCAGGAATAGAGCGGAGCGGCTCCGGAGCTCTTTAACCGGGCCCGAGGCAGGCCGTCAGCAGCCACCATGCTGAAGACCCGCCAGTGTCTGCTTGGGATTCGCACTTTCCTCGGGGTGGCGAGCAGGATCTGGGGCTTCATCCTCTACATCCTCAGGAAACACCTCCGAACGGTGAGAACTGGACCCCCCTGTACACACACTTCCCACATAAACACACACACAGAGAGACAGAGCACCGAGCCCCGCTGGAATCAAAGAACAAGTACTGGATTGTACGGTATCAAACGAATGGAACATAACGTTACTAATAAGTCGCTGCCCATAGTTTTTGTACGAAGTACACCTATTGTAATTCATTGAAGTTTTACTTTTGGTAGTTCTACTAAAGTACATATGTAGCAGGTCACTGCAAATGTACTTTTGGTAATAATAAAGCACGGTTGCTGTACTTTTTGCTCTGTTTTGTTAGTATTTGTTTATATAGGGGTACGGTTACTATATAGACATTTCTACAGGTTTCTGTTTCTGAGGGGTGTGAGGAGAAGAAATATATAGGTACACTGAACTATTTTGACAGGATATGTCAACGCTAACATTTGTGTTTATGTAGTAAAAAATCACGATTACTCTTAATTAAACAGGCTCATTCTGTTACTGTGCCTTAAAGACTGATATATTTAAAGCTCTGTTCTGATTGGCAGTCCTGTATTGCGCCTTATTCGACAGGCAGCACTAGGTCGAAACACTCTTCAGAACATCAGCATGAATGGGTAGGGCTAGACTGCTATAGGCTAAACGAGGTTAGTGTTAAAGCTATTCTTTGAAAACAGGCTCTTTTTTGTTGTTTGTTTAAACTTTAGTTTCCATACATGAAGTGTATGGATGGAAAGTTTATATGCATTTAGAAACTGGCCTTAAAAAAAGAAATTTGCATTTAGAAATTGGCCTTAAATATATTGAAATGCATCACAGTTGCAATATGTAGCAGTAAAATAGCAACACTCTACACATTTTTGTTGCGTTTTGTAGCTGCCTCTGATTGACTTCAGTGAGGCACTACCTTGGCGTTCGTCTAAAGCTGTTTAATGCCAGCCTGCAGTAATTATTTGGTGCAAAGTGTTTACATGTGGGTTGTCTTTGTGGATAGTTCTGCATTAAAAACACCCCAATTCTTTGTTAAAACTAGCATTGACATTCTTGTGTTATTGAAAATCCTTCTGATATGGTGTATACAGGAAACAAACATCTCAGACGACAGTGGGTTCACCCTCTTACTGTACACAGGTCAAATGGATGTTTTTGTGATTATTAATGGCATGTGAAGATTTAAACATATTCATATCACTATAAATGTATTACAAGGAATATTATAATATATATATTATTAGTATGTGTTCACTCACATACTTGGCCAATAAATGCGATTCTGATTCTAATATATATATATATATATATATATATATATAACTATTCATAATGTATGACCTATTATTATAATAAATGAACAGATTTAAATCTGTTTATTATAATAATTTCAAGCCCCCAAAATCGCAGTTACAGATAATGAACACTTTTTTATAGTCATTGGACATATTCGGTACTCCAGAGTGACAACCGAACACCATGTAAGCGCTATAGCGGCATTTTCTTGTGTTCGTTCAGATTTCAACAGATATTGACCCCAAGGAGATGTTGTGTGCAACGTTTTTTTGACATCTCCGGAAAGCGCAGCCGGCCAGATGCAGGTGCTGAATGCCTGTATGAGTGCTTTCATTTGCTCCAATGAGTATAAAAATGGTCTGCGTTCAGTCTGTGCTCACCTGAAGCCAAGAATGCCCCGAAAAACGCCCGATTCAAGACATTCGTGTGGATGAGGCCTAAATAAATATATTTAATTGTGCCTCTGTTCTGTATGGAAATTCAGGTCATGTTGTTGGTTGCTTTTGTTGTTTTTTGTAGAACTGTGTTTATAGCACTGATGTAGTCAGGACTGTTCTTTACTGAGGCAAGAACGTTTGTAAGAACTTTTCCAAGCTGTTTGTGAGACAGGAGAGTCATGCGGTTCACAGGACTGTCTTTGGGGCTTGTCCTGCTCCAGGTGTGTGTTTATGGTCCCCCGGACTCTGGACTCCCGCGGGTTCACCTGACCTGAGTACAAACACACACAAAAACACCAATTCAGTTCTGCTCTGAAAACCACCATCTTGCGTCCTTCCATTCTGTTAGCAGTTCCATACCTCCAAACTGACTCCAGAACCATACCTCCACACTGTTATCGATACCTGTATCTCAGTACCTCAGTATCGATACTGATACAAGTGCCGTACCTACATACCCATAGCAGTGCCGTACCTCAATAACCAAAGCAGTACTAGTTTGATTACAGCATGATTCACCATCCATCCACATTTGTGCTTAGTGCTGCTAATGATGGGACCACACAGGAGTATATAGCAGGTGTGGACAGGGCCACTTATGGCATGGGGGTGTTCCCCAAGAAACTCCAGTGGGGTGTTCCATGAAACAAGGGTTAAGGGAAAGTCTGACTTATTTCAAGGAAAAATAAGGGAATGTAAGTCAGACTTTCCCTTAATCCTGTTCCATGGAATACCCCCCAGGTGTATTCCCTGCTCCGCTCCAGATGTGTTCCCCTACTTCTAAAGTTGTTGTGTTTATGTAATTGAGTGGAGGAGAAGTTTCTTGGTTTTTTTTGGCAGAAACTCTGTAGTAAGTCTTTCTTACTCAATCTGTTGTGTTTTTGCTCTTTTAACAGGAGACCCAGTTTCTTTCTCTCACATTGTATAAGCGCTGCTTTGGGTATTCATTCACATTCATTCATGGCATTTATCAGACGCTTTTATCCAAAGCGACTTCCATTCTCTAACTACAGGGGACAGTCTCCCTGGAGC
>JBBJLR010063243.1:0-11270 GCA_037577145.1 Brachypetersius gabonensis
CCCGTTTTCCCTTTAACATGTCCTTGTGTTCCGGTTCCCTGTCCTTCCACGCCACGGTCCCCATGCATACCGTGACAGCGTCTCAAATCTACATCACTAGGCTTGAAAGACAAGGGGGGCTTAGCCCCCAGGGTTGTAGGAAGGAATTAGCGTATATAGAGGACTGAAACTTTTCACCAAACCTTTCCTTTCACTTAAGCAAACAAGTAAAGTTAAGCAATGAACAGTTATTGTCACCTACTCATAGTACTGTTCTGTTGAACTGAGTACAAACGTTGAGAAATATTACTTACGGGCTCTGGTTGCTACTCGTTAACAAGCAGCGTTGTGTAGCTTCGCCTGGGTCCTAATGCCCACCTGCTACCTACAGCAGCTTCAGCAGTCAGTGCATCATTTTAATTCAATAATGATAGCTAATTATTTTTAATTCATAGTCTTGTTTCTATTTGTAAACTGCGTATCTGCGCTCAGTGATATCTTGAATGAAATGTATGGATATATAATTTAAAAATAGTATAATAATTACTATATTTTAAGATGGTTTGGACGTTTCTTGACGTTTGTACTCAGTTCAACAGAACAATACTATGAGTAGGTGACAATAACTGTTCATTGCTTAACTTTACTTGTTTCCTTAAGTGAAAGGAAAGGTTTGGTGAAAAGTTTCAGCCCTCTATACGCGCTAATTCCTTCCTACAACCTTGGGGGCTAAGCCCCCCTTGTCTTTCAAGCCTAGTGACGTAGATTTGAGACGTCTTCTGGATATACTGAAATGTTTTCACACACACCACCATGTGAAAAGCCTCACTATGCTATTTGAAGTTATTTTTGATACATAATAATAATTTCACATGCATCACGTAAGCATTTCATACGTGCGTGAGTCAGTTTCACCTGCATCTGTATGAGCATTTCATATGTGTGTGTGAGTGTGAGAAAGTACATTTCACATGTATCTGATTGAGCGTTTCATATGTGTGTGTGTGAGTCCTTTTCATTTGTATGTGTATAAGTGTTTCATATGTGTGTGTGTGTGTGTGTGTGTGTGTATGTGTGTGTGTGTGTATGTGTGTGAGTTTTCAGTAGAATGGATGCATGTGTGACAGTTTCATGAATGTGTGTATTTCAAATGTGTTTGTGTAACAAAAGTCTGAAATATTTCCTAAACTGCCCCCCATAGAGTAATCTAAAAGTAATCAGTAGTGAGATTACTTTTTCCAGGGTTTAATCCCTTTACATTTTGAAGTGAGTCATTTTTAATGAAATATTTTGTTATAACCCATTAATAGTGTCAATACAAATAATTCACTAATAATTTATGGTGAATTTACTTTATTTTAATCCACATCATCATACAAGCACTGATAGAACTGAACAGAAGTGACACATAGCTGCTGGACAGATAATTGAAGAGTAATTTAAAACTTTTCAGTTGGTCTTTGTGTAGCATCTTAGTTGTGTAGAAGCTGCAGCATTGGAATCTAGTTTACCACAAAATTCTCAATGAATTATGTTGTGCAAAATCTTTTTGAAACCGTAACCCTGGAAGTCACAGGTGGTTCAGTACTCTGCTGCTGTGTAGAAGACACTGGGATGTCTTTATTAACATGTCCATAGCTGTTGTAATGTTAAAAGGCTCAGACGACACTGTTATTTGCTATTTTGTTGTCAAAGCTAGAATGTTCTCCTCCTTGTGGAAATGGCCTGTGGACATTGTAGCTCTGAAAGACAGCAACACATTATCTTCTGCTTAGTGGCTCAGGATTGATCTTGTTTTTCTAAACAGCAAACAGCAGATACTCACATGTATCCTGGATTTTAAGAAGTGGAGGTTGTCTTTTCAACTTTATTGGTGTCTTTGACTTTCTAAAGTGGATAAAATGGAACAGCACTGAACAGGTTAACCAATGACATTCGCTTAAAAGGAGGAGACGAAAACATTTTAGCTGAAGTTTTACCATTTAAAAAATTAAACAAAACAAAAATCTCTATAACTGCTTATGCAAAACCAAAACACAACTGTTAAATAGAAAATGATCTGGGTTAAATTAATGTGCCACCAATTGTTTTGTTGAACACCTGGAGCTACATTCCAGATATAAAATACTTCTAATAAAAACAATTTCCACGACTTTCAAATAACAAAACATTACAAGGTAACATTAGCATGTTTTCCTGTTTGCACAACTTGCCTTCAGTTGTTTTCACAGGTGGGTCAGTTTTGTCCTGCAGGGTGATTTTGCAAAATCTACCTTTAGGTGTTGTATACCTGAAAGACAGCCAGAGCTCAGGATTAAAGGAATATGTGTAATGGTGCTACATGATTGATATATAAAAATGGAAAACTGTATTTTTTTTATGGGTAATGAACAAACAGTAATAAAATGACAGATGTTATAGTAAATAATTTACATGCATGTTTGCAATAGAAGGCCTCCTGATTTTCTTTCTTATTGTCATTCCCCACAACAGATTATCAATAATTTAATATAATGAACACACTAAACTGTAACTATAGACATAAAGATATCTGATCAATTAATGATAAAAAAATAACGCTGATTAATTGCATGCCATTCTTAAACCCTGTCCGATTCTAAAAAATTAAATCTAATTAATTCCACCCTTTTACAGGCATTTTTTTTGCACTGTTCTTGTGTAATGTGACCTAAAATGCTGAGGGGAAAAATGCCGGATAAAACTAAGTCCATCTATAAGGTGCATGTGCACTGGTGTCAGAAACATTTTAATGTTGGGGGGGTTTAAACTGGGGGTGGGGGTGTGTGTTTGTCAGATTGGGTCTGAGGGCATGGTCCAGTGTGGTGGCCACTGGCGCTGGGATCAGGCTGTGCTGGCTCAGATCGCTGTGTGAGCAGATCGCTTTTATTGATAGAAATTTAATGAACACAACTGTATTTAGAAACATAATGAGACAGAGTAACCCCTAATTATCCTCTGAAAGCAGAGACTCACACATTGCTTTGGTCAGGGCAGACGGTACACACACACACTCACACACTCACACACACACACACACAGACACAGGGAGAACAAACACACTCACACAGAAAAGACCCTCAAACTGCACAGTTAGGAATCAAATCCAGAACCTTCTAGATATGTGGCAACAGCACAACCCACTGCGTAACACATATGTGTGTAAATATCTTCTGAAGGCAGATACTCACAGAAAGCCTGGCTTTGGACAGGCAGAATGTGTTTTTTCAATTTTCATGATTTCTTTTTCAGGAATTTTAAATTTGACAAACGTGAAGCAGCACAGATCAGGATGGCCAACAGCATGAGCTGAGGAAGAGAGGAGAAAGTTCTTGAAAGCTGTTCTCTAATTATGAAACACATGGACATTAAGTTTCAGCAAACGTTCACTATTACTGCACACTCACACTTGACTTGATAGTATTTTTTTTTTATTATTGTTTTTTCAGTGTTTGTATTTTTGGTATATTTATTTCTGTTATAATTAAAGTATAACCAGAGATGAAAGATGAACAGGGAAAGCATGAGTACACTATAAATGTAAAAATATAATTCAAACATGATTATATAAAAGTAAGTCAATGATTAACAGATGAAACTGAGTCAGTAAATAAATCCATGATCAATAAAAGAAAAATAAATTGAAAAAATCTGAAAGCCTTTGACAATGTGAAGAGTGCTCTAAAGGTCTAAGTGAAATGTACAGCATATTAATTACAGTAACAGTTAAAAGTTTCAGATACTTCAGTAACTTCCTCTTCTGATTGTAGTTTGTTGGTCTGTTTCTAGGTCAGCAAATAAAAATGTATTAAAACAGTTTAAACTCACGTTGAGCATCTGAAGAGACGACCATCAGCAGGACCAGCCCCACGACCAAACACACAGATCTCATCTTCTCAGCAAGTGTCTGAAGCTCTGACTGGTTCTCTTTTGGTCTCTGTCTTCAGTTTGAGCTGTTGAGCCCCCAATGTGTTTATATACACTTCGCTTTTTCCAGGGCAGGTAGTGCTTTGCCTATATCATTCACCACATCTTCCATTTAGAGCGTAGAGCAGGAGGTTCACATGAAGATTACCCATGATAGCATATCTAGTGTATCTGATAGATCTGGTGCATGAGTCATCAGACAATCGGTGAAGCTTATGAACCAAAGTAGAGGCTTGAATCTAAGATCTGCATTTGATGGTGATAATTATAGCATTCTTCTTTCAGATTTTTCTGCTATTCAGTTTTCTAGCACTGACTTTCCTGGGTTTTTTCACAATTCACTGATGGACAGAAGTTCATCTCCCTGTGCAGTCCGGGACTTTAACGTTTGGTGACTTTAACGTGTGGTCTGTAAGCAGGCATTAGCATAACAGTGATATGGTCAGAGGCGCTGTAAACAAAGTCCAGCGTGTTATTTCCCCATGTTGGAAAGTCTATGTCTTGTTGTATTTTGGGAAACAGACTCTTTAAGTCTGCGTGATTGAAATCCCCAGCCACGATGAGAAAAGCATCAGTGTGGGCTGTCTACTGCTCACTGATGTGCTGGTACAGTTCATTCAGTGCCTCACTCCTGTTGTTGCCATCACTGGAGGGAGGGATGTACACAGCACACAGCAGTATGGCTGTATATTCCCTTGGTAGATAGAACGGCCGGCACTTCATAACCATAAGCTCCAACACTGGTGAGCAGTATTTGCAGATCGCAACAGTATAGTGGCACCAGGCGTCACTGATGTAAACACAAAGGCTGCCACCGCGGGTCTTACCTCCCACAACAACAACTCTGTCAGCACGGTAGCATGTTAGTTGGTCAAGCTGGATAGCGCAGTCCGGGACACTGTCGCTGAGCCATGTTTCCGTGAACCCAAAAACACAACAGTCCTTTACATTCTTCTGATATGAACGTAGTAAACGGATGTAGTCCAATTTGTTATCCAGTGAGTGTACGTTGGCCAGAACGATGGAGGGGATAGTGGGTTTGTGTGGGCTAGCCGCTAGCCTAGCCAAATACTTCCTACTTATCAAGCAGTACCTTGGCTACCAGTGGCCCCAGTGTGTGCTTGTACCCTTCAGCCCCAATAAGCCCATACAATGATCCAGCCCTGAATGATCAGGGTCTCAATCATTCTTGAAATGACCATCAGAGAGTGCCCCTAAAACAGCCTGAAGCCTAGGATCAGGCTTTAAAAAAGTAAATTAGCATAAAATAAACACAAAACATTTGTACAATGCAATACCAACATAACCAGAGGGGGCAGTGTTGCATGGTGTGATTTGTAACGGGCACTTATTCAGTCTGCTTCTGGCTTTCCTCTGCAACAACACTAATACTGTCTCCTCACCTGCTGTCACATTCAGTGATAATGTTTTATCACACACACACATACACACACACACACCCACCCACACACACACACACACACACACACACACCCACCCACACACACACACACACACACACACACACACACACACACACACACCCCTAGGGTCAATGTAGCATCTCCAATCCACCCGATGTGTTGTTTTAGAGTGGGAGGATACTGAACCTCCCAGCAGAAACACAAACAGACACCGGGAGAACATACACCCTGTGACCCTCATACTGCACAGGGGGGAATGAAACCCAGAACCATCTAAATATGTGGCAACAGCAAAACCTGACTTGAATTACTTTTCTTTACTGTAACTGTTTTAATTGTTCTTTACTGTTTGTATTAATAAGTATTATTATTAGTGCTAATTGATCATTTTTTTTGTATATTCATTTCTGTAAAACTTTATTACAATAAGAGATGAAAGAACTACAGAGAAACTACAATTTAACAAAAGTATGCGTACATTGTGTAAGTAAAAATAATGCAAACATAATTATATACAAGCAAGTCAATGTTTGACAGGGTCAGCACATAAGTACTGTTTCTTCCACAAGGATGCATTAGCACAGTAAGTGAATTTCATTAATTAACTAATAATTAATTAGTTTAAAATAATGAATTAACTTCAATTAATTAACAGTTAAATGCTACAGTCACTTAAGTAATTTCCACTTCTGATTATAGTTTTTTCATCTGTTTTTAGGTCTCAAAACCACAAAAAAAACAGAAAATGTATTTAAATAGTGTAAAATTACACTGAGCATATGAAGAGACAACCATCAGCAGGACCAGCCTCACGGCCAAACACACAGATCTTCTCAACAGGAGTCTGAAGCTCTGACTGGTTATTTCGCTGTCTCTCTTCAGTTTTAGCTGCTGAGCCTCTAATGACATTATATTGACTTTGCTTTCTCATTTATTTAAGGGCAGGGAACACTTTTAACACTTTGTTCACCACTTCTTTCGTTCAGAGCGCAGAACATGAGGTTTAAATGAAGATTACCCGTGATAGCTAATCTTGTCTGATATAATGTGTCTGATAAATATGGTATATGAGTCATCAGTCAGTAGGTAAAGACTTCAGTTAAAGTAAAGGGTTGAATCTAAGCTCTGCATTAAATGCTGTAAATCACAACACTCTTTTTTCACATTTTTCTGCTACTGGACTTTCTGGCACTGTTTTCCAGGTTCTCTTCATATTTTACTGATGGGCAGCTGTCCCATCAGCAAGGTGTCCCTCATTGATCTTTCCTTGGCCTTTTTCTTTTAATTGCAGATAGCAGGGGTCCCCAAGGCCAACAAGTAAACAAATATGAAGCAGGGTGTGACACTTTTAGTCTTGTGGATCGCAAAGGATGGAACACACTCCCTTAGTCAGTAGTAAATTTTTATTCAGGTCTTTTGGAGTGCAGGGGCCTCTCCTGAAAACCTTGTATGAATCTGTGGAGGCATAAGCCATGTTTTATGGAGTGGTCTGCTGGGGAATAAAAGAAACTGAACAGGCTGATCTTGAGTGCCTACCCTGTTCTAGGACACCCCCTTGACCCAGTGGGGGTAGTAAGAAACAGGAGAACAGTGTCTGTCATCACTGTTGAACAACATCTCCCACCCCATGCAGGAGACTCTGAGAAGTTCCTTCTGTGACAGGCTGCTGCACCCACAGTGTGGGAAGGAGAGATCCCACAGGTCTTTCCTTCCAGCTACTGTCAGACTCTATTTGTATTTCAGGGGACTGGGATTGTGATGCCTGAGCACACTGGTCTAGTGTTTGTTTACATTATGGGTTCCAGCTGACCGGTGTGATCAGAGAAGTGATGTTCTGGGTTGTGTATTTAAGTTCTTTTGTTTGGGACCTTAGGTGTTGGCCCACAGTCTGTTATGTTGGTGTCCAGTATGTCATGCTGGTTTGTTAGTTTGTGTTCCAGTCTCATTTTTCTTGTTTTGATTAGTCCCTCCATGCGTGCATGTACTGCTCCCTGGGCAGAGAAGGAATTTCATATTGTTCACATTGTGTGCTGTGCTGTGGTGTGTTCACATGTGACTATGAGGGGCCTTATAACTTATATATACATGCATTTATATATTTAGATATTTGTATATTCTTTTACAAATCTTATATTAACCAAACCTGGACCGAATATCGAGAGAGAAAGAAAACGGAAAAAGTTCATGGTCTTGTGAAGCGTGCTCTCAAGTTCTAAATTTGTTACTATTACAGTTACTTTCATTTCCACTTCTGATTATACATTCAGTGATGATGTTTTATCTCTGGCCTTTCCCCCAAGTGGATATAGCTTTTAATCCTCCAGATGGACAAATGGAATGCAGATAGATATTGTTTATGCACACATATGCTATGATTACCAGCACTTATAACATGGCCCATAGTGACATTATTCAAGTGTTTATTTAATTATTCATTATTTTAATGAAGCATAATCTGCCATGTCTTGTTAAAAGGCATGGAAGTGATGGGGCCTTTAAAATGATGTTTGCAGTGATTGGACTGTTCTCTTGAATGTCTTTGGTACAGATGTGTGTGGGTTTTAGAAAGTAATCTAGAATGAAGGTGCAGTGATATCATTTTTTCCATTATGCAATGAGTGAAGTGAACCCATTACATTTTAAAAGAAGTCATTTGTAATGTAATGTTTATGTTTGAGTAGCTACCTTAACACTGGTATCAGTATAAATAATTCACTTACAATTTAAGGTGAAGTTACTTTATTTCAACCCAAGCAAGCACGTATAGTACTAAACAGAAGTGCTACATTGCTACCAGACAGGTACCACAAAGCCCTCCATGAATTCTGGTGTGCAGAACCTGAACCTAGCTTTAACCATGGAGGTCAGAGGTGGTTCAGTGCTCTGCTGCTGTGTAGAAGACACGTCTTCAGTCTTGTCCAGCATGCCCGTAGCTGGTGTGATGTTGAAAGGCTCGGAGGACACAGTTATCTGCTGTGTTGTGGACACATTTTCCTCCTTGCAGAACTGGCCTGTGGATGTTGTAAATCTGAAAGACACCAGCAAAGAATCTCCTGCTTTAAGGGCTCAGGACTGATCTTGCTTTCCTTTTGCTTATGAGAGGCTCATCTATGCATATACACATATCTAACACACTATAAAACATCAACCCACAGTCTTCTAACAGCAGAAACTCACATGTAGCCTTGTTTTTGAAAAGTGGATGGTGTTTTTTCAACTTTAATAATGTCTTTGACTGGAATCTCCAAACTGGAATAGGAGGAACAGCACTGAACAGGATGACCAATAACTGGAGCAGAAAAAAAGGAGAAGAAAACATTTTAGATAAAATTAATTCCCTCAATTCCCTTAATTACCTACATTTAATTTACTCAATAATTAAACAAAAACAACTGCAAAATCTCCATCACAGCCTACATCAGACCAAAAATACAAATGTTAAATAGAAAATGTTTATGTACCTGATTCGTTATATACTGTACATCATTTATTCTTTGGTTGAACACCTCAATTACTAAAAATAATTTCTATCACTATTCTACCAATAACAAAACATGCTATAAGGTAGAATATATTTCCGGTCACGTGCCTGTTTTTCTGTTCTTTTGTTTCTTTTCTTTCTTTCTGGTTTAATATTATCATGTTTCTGTTCATGCTCCTGGGTTTCCTGTTCATGTTCTTGGTTTTTCTTATGTTCCTTTGTTCATTATTCCCAGAGACTAATTCCGCCATTATGGCGATGAGGCCTAGAGGCCGAGTTTATGTTCATGTATTGTTATTTCTGGTTCATGGTTATGTTGTTTCTGGTGGTCTGTCATGTTCTTGTGTTGTGTCCACCAGATGTCCCCATCGTCCCCTGTACACTCCTGTCCAGTCATCGGTCACGTCCACGTTCATGTCATCTGTCACGCCCACGTTTGTGTTCCTGTCCATGTGTCCAGTCATGTGTCCAGTCAGGTCCAGTCCATGTGTCCAGTTCATGTGTTCTTTTCCATGTGTCCAGTCATATGTACTGTGTCCAGTCCACGTCATGTCCGGTCAAGGTGTCCTGCCTTGTTCATGTTTCATGTCTCTGTCCTGTTCTGCCCTGTTCCATTGGTTCCTGACTTCCTCTCCTGTTCCCTCCTGGTTTCCTCCTGATCCCCTCTGTCTGTTGAGTGTCTGCTGGCTGCAGGGTGGATGAGTGTCTGCTGGTCCCTCCATGTCCCTCCTGTTCCCTTCCGGTTTCCTCCTGTTTCCTTCCAGTTTCCTCCTGTTCCCTTCCGGTTCCCCTTGGTCCCTCCTGATGTCCCCTTGGTCCCTTCATGACCCTCCTGTTCCCTTCCGGTTCCCCTTGGTCCCTCCTGATGTCCCCTTGGTCCCTTCATGTCCCTCCTGTTCCCTTCCGGTTCCCCTTGGTCCCTTCCGGTTCCCCTTGGTCCCTCCTGATGTCCCCTTGGTCCCTTTATGTCCCTCCTGTTCCCTTCCGGTTCCCCTTGGTCCCTTCGTGTCCCTCCGGTTCCCTCCTTGGTCCCTCCTGACTTCCCTCCTTCTCTGTCATGTCTGTATCATGTTTTCCTGTTGTTCCCCTGTAGACGCATTAGGGGTTCCCTGTGTTCCCGTCTGACTCATGTCAGGTCACGTGTTCGTCTCGTTACTCCCCGTCACCTGTTTCCTGTTTATGTTTACGTGTCCTGTGTTCTCATTGGTTCTGGTCCCCGTGTGTCTTGTATATATTCTCTGCGCCGTGTCTGTTCAGACACAACGACATTAACATCAATGACGTCCATTTCCCCTGTATGCTCCTGACGTGTTCTCCAGTCCTGGTTCCCTGACCTGTTTTCCCCGTTGTCTGGTAAAGTGTCTTTCTGTTCTCTCTGTTTTTGGCCATCGCGCCTTTGTTTTGTTTTCCCTTTTATGAATAAACCCAGTTTTCCCCTGACCATGACCCTGTACTCTGGTTCCTTATGTTTCCCCACTACGATCACGGAGCCTACCGTGACTTAAGGTAACATTAGAATGCCTTCCTGTTTGCACAACTTGCCTTCAGGTGTTGTCACAAGTGGGACTTTGTCCTGCAGGTGTTCTTTGCAAAATCTACCTCTAGGTGTTGTATACCTGAGAGACACAGTCAGACCTTGGGATTAATGTAATGTGTGTTATGGTGCAATATATAAAAATTATTTTATGGGTAAAAAACAGACAGTAATCGTAACAGATTTGTTATTTCAAAGAAGATACATGCAGGTTTACAATAAATGCAATGCCTGCCATCCTAAACGCCACAGCAGATTATCTTTAATTTGATGTAGTCCAGAACACATACATAAACAGTTCAGCTGTTTTGAATGCTGAGAGTTCTCTAGACCCATGACGTGTTGCATTTTCCGTTGCGTTATTATAGTTAGACACTACAGGATGAATGCACTGATAAATGTGATAGACAGAATAAAACCCTCATTAAAGCTGCCGTTAAACTTTTGATTAAAATAGACATGAGTGGGAGTGAAGGAACAGACTACAATAAAGTTAAGTGTTGATGTTACATTATAAATACAATTTATTCCCAAAATTTGTACAATGATTGACAGAAGCATTTCTGCTGGTGGTGCCTGCTAATTTAATTACAAGATTAAACATTTTATTATTATTATTATTATTATTATTATTATTATTATTATTATTATTATTATTATTATTATTATGCCACCTAAAACATTATTTGGTTTCATTAAAACAGTTTTCCTGTGGGTAGTAACTTGCTCAGTCCTGAGCTGCTGTAGGGATTAGAACTTTTCTCATTTTCTAATAGTAAAGAGAGATTCATTTCATATCACAGGTCAAAAGATTAAAATCATCCGAGATCAGTTTCTGTGGATTCTGTAGTGTTTTTCATGCTGATTTCAGATCTGTGTTTAGTTTTTCCTGCACGTACAGTGTTTG